>JANVCL010000009.1:10646988-10666529 GCA_026546855.1 Erythroxylum incrassatum
TGATGGAATCTCAAATCATGAATCTTGGGAGAAGGATTCTTGGTGGCTGTAGCAGTTTGGTTAAAGTTCCCTTACCTCTTAGCCACTTGAATAAGGTGACATCTATGACACTCTGGAATTGTCAAAACATTAGGAGTCTTCCAAGTCATGTGGATCTAGAAACTCTTGAAACTCTCGACATCTCCCATTGTTCAAACCTGAAGCAATTTCCACAAATCTCTAGCAACATCAGGTACCTATATTTAGATGGGACTGCCATTTGTGAAGTACCTTCATCTATCGAGCATCTTAGCAAGCTCGTGCGCTTGACTATGACGGCTTGTCCACTGGAGACTCTCCCTGACAACATTTGCAAATTAAGCTCTCTTGAATATCTTAATTTATATCGTTGTGAAAAACTAAAGGAATTCCCTGAGATCAAGGAACCCATGGAAAATTTAAAGGAACTTGTGTTAAGTTATACAGGCATAGAAGAGCTACCATCATCTTTTACCCATCTTAAAGGGCTTGCCTCGTTGGTAATGTTCCGTGTAAAACTTAATCATCTTCCATCGAGCCTTACTAGCCTGAATTCTCTCTATAGTTTTAAGTTATCTCTGGCAAAAGAGCTGGAATTGTCAATGCCTCCAGTAAGCTTCTTTTCATCTTTGAAGGTGTTGTCAACGCCTCCATTCAGCTTCTTTGCATCTTTGAAGTCATTAAGTCTGCTGCATTGTAATTTATGGAAATTGCCAGAGGATCTTAGCTTTTTATGCTCCCTAGAAGAACTTGGCTTAAATTCAAATTATATGGAAGAAATCCCTTCAACCATCAAACAACTTTCTCAATTGAAACGTCTGTTCGTAAGCAACTGCCCAAGGCTTGAGTCTTTGCCAGAGCTTCCAGCGAGTCTAGTTGTTTTACTAGCAAGAAATTGTGAATCACTGAAGACGATATCTACCCTCAGACAACTAACTAGAGAGTCAGAAAACCTTCACTGTTTTTTCATTGTGAGCAATTGCGTTATGTTGGATGAAAATGAATGTGAGGTCATCACAAATGAAGTTGTGAGAAGTCATCGTTTTGCATACGAAATGAAACATCAAAAGGTCACTCTTTATTCTCTTCCATTTCATAAGCGCTAATAAACTATACACTTAAATATGAGTTTCCTGCTGATATTGTGCATCACATCATATTTGTGGTTCAGGGAAATATGCCTCTCCCTTTCAGTGATTCCGAGGCAGAACACCCACACTTTACAATGTGTTATCCTGGAACTAGAATTCCAGAGTGTTTCTTGTATCAGGGTAGGGGAAATTCAATCAAAGTTCAGCTTCCGCTAAATTGGCTGAACAACTGCTTCTCTGGATTCGCTCTATGCATTCATTTTAATGAAGGCCAATATTACAGGAAAGAAGTTGTGGGATATAAGTGCCAATTTGAAGGCGGAAACAATCACAACACCAACAGTGTTTACAATGAATTTTTCGTGTCACGGGTGGCTTTCGTTGATAGAGACGAGCACGTCTGTTTATGGGTTGATCATAAACTATTGGATTGGATATGTAAAAACAGTGAACTGCTGAGCCAAACCTGCTACGATAAGGTCTCCTTTGTATTCGATCAAGAAACTTGTAAAGTGAAAGGTTGGCGGGTTATTCCCCTGTATGTCAGTCGAAATTCAGAGATGCCAAAAAGGTCTTTCCCGGAGGATGAACTCTATTTTAGCAGTTGAAAGGGAATTACTGAAGCAGATGGGTGACCGCTTCCCGTTCTCATTAAGTGAATTCGCTAGTTTCCTTTTTATTCTTGCTCGCAGAATTAAGAACATTGAGCTTTTTATTGCTGTGACCACAACCATCAGTTCTTATGTTAAGATATTTAAGATATCTTATTAATTGTTTTGGGCATTATTCTAACTAGACATAGTTGGATATATGTGGACTATCATTATGATAAGTTATCTACCTTAGGTGGAATTTTTGAAGCTAAAGGTTACATGAAGGATAAAATCCTAGTGAAGATAAAATTTATTCGGGATAATATCACAATATCTTAATAAGGATAACGTTCGGATTTTTTGGTAATTTTGGAGCTATTTTTGACAACCTATTTTGGTAATTTGTGTTATCTAAGGCAGCTGGAATTTTAGGTGATCTTATCCATCTTTGGTAGCTGCATTTTCTCCATTGGTTGCGTGAATTTTCTAAGCAACTGAGTTATTATTTTTGTGAGGGAAAAATTGGAAGAAAATTAATCAATTTGTGTACCTGTGTTTCTTTGTTTTTGTGTGAGCAATTACATGCTCTATTGAACTATTCTTGGTTGTTGTGTTTCTTCATATGTGGATGAATAATTGGACTACTGCTTAATCGTTTTTGAGTGGAAAAACCATACAGTAAAGTGATAAATTGCGCAACCATATTTTTGGATGTTTCGGTGATGAAACATATGTTCGTTTGTTGTGGTTGTTGTGCATGGATCTCTTATGTGATTATTTCGAAGGTTCACAATAGAATTTTTATTAAACGACTTCTCATGATTTCGAGTTTATGAGGTTGCACATATAGGGGACTCTCTTCTAGCTCAAAGTATTCCTTTGTTTATATCTTTATTGATTTAATCACTGGGTCATTATTTTCATCTTTATTTACGTTTTTTGTTGGAAAATCCTCTGTTAAGGTTTGTACGAGGTGGTCGTGTTATTAGGAGTGAAATACGTTCACAGGATGTGAGGATAAGTGGATAGTGTCAATAGGTGAGTGGTGTCGGCTCAATAAAGCCTTGTGTAAAACTATTATACTTCGGTGAAAGTGATTAAGCTGGGTGAAAACCTCGTAAAAGCAGGGCAGGTGTGCCAAACAACGTAACTAAATTTTGGTTGTTGATTTGTTCATTTTATGTTTCATTTTTCTATTTGCATTTTTTTATAATATTGAAAATTGTTAACATAATTGCTCTGTATTAAGCAATTGATAGAAACAGTTCAAAGCAATTGAGGCAGGATAGGATCTTTGTGAAACTATATCCTTGGGGACTTTCAAGTGGTATCAAAGCATGGTTCACCTGATCAAAACTTGGTAGGTCAAGTTGGTGTAGATCCATGTTTCACATTATGGCTACAAGAGAAGGGGCATCTATCACTAGGTCACCGTTACTAGATGGTTTAAACTACCCTGCTTGGAAATTAAGGATGAGAGTATTTATTGAAGCACAAGGAACCAAAGCATGGAATTCGATTGTGAATGGCTAGACAAATACAATGACGATTGATGAAAAGAATGAAGCGGCACCTAAAGATCTATTTGAATGGACAAGAGTTGAAGAAGAGAAAGCACTTGATAACTCTCTAACAATACATGCAATTTTCAATGTTGTAGATGATGGACGTTTCAGTATGATATTAACTTGTAAATCAGCAAAAGAAGTATATGATACATTACAAATAATAAATGAGGGATCAAAATCTGTGATAGCTTCAAAACTTCAAATATTGGCTACTAGATTTGAAGAGCTTAAGATGAAGGAAAGTGAAATTATTAGAGACTTTCATGAGTGGCTGCGTGATATTGCCAATCAAGCACTTCAACTTGGTAAGAAATACTTAAATTTGAAACTTATTAAGAAAATCTTGAGATCTTTGCCTATTAGATTTATACCAAAGATTGCAGCTATTAAAAAAGCTCATGAAATTAATGAGTTATCTTTGGATAAGGTAATTGGGATTCCCACAAAATTTTAGATGAACTTGTCAAGAGATAGGCGAGACAAGAACAAACGGTTGGCTTTGCAAGCTGAAGTTGCTAAATTCGTGAATGATTCAAGAGACGACTCTGATAAAAACGATGATATGGTGTCGCTAATAAGAAACCTCAATATGTGGTTAAAGAAGGTGAATAAAGATAGATTTGAGTTCAGAGAGAACGGTGGGAGTTCATCTAATAATAACTCCAAACACTAAGTAAAAGTAAAGAAGATACAATGTCTTGAGTGTTAAGGTTTCGGACATATGCAAACGGAATGTACTAACACTCTTAAAAGGAGAGAAGGAAAGTCTTACACCAATATTTAGAGTGAAAATGAATCTAAAAGTGAGTATGGCAGCTAAGAAGAAATTGGTGAGGGATCATGTTACATTGATTGCTTTAAAAATAAAAGTCCAGTTGCTTCTTTAGTAGCAACTAGTGAAGAAACGGATGATGAAAATATAGATGTTTCAATTCTAAACTCAAATTCAGATTATGACAGAGACGAAAATGACTCAGAATTCAAAAAGGAAGACATCAACAAGGTCTATGAATTAATGTATGCTAAATGGGTGAAAATGTGTAAGCAAAATGAGAAGCTAAAGAAGAAGAATTCAACCATGAAGGATGTCATTCAAGGTCTAGAGAGGAAGTTGTTATTAACAACATATGAACTTGATGAAAGAAAGTTAAATCTGGTCCATACAAAAAAAGGAATAAGAATGTTGAATGGTGGTATCAAGAAGATAAATCAATTGCTAGAAATTGGTAAAATCAAAAGAGACTTTCAAGGTGTTAGTTATAAAGGCTAATGTTCTAAGTTGAATAAAAAGAAAAATGGTGAAGTTAGATTTTTCAAAGAAGCAAGATCAAGTAAGCAAGGAGAAATACTAAAAAGAAGCAGAAAATTCATGCCTACCTGTCACTTTTATGGTTTAAAGGGTCACATAAGGCCAAATTGTTACAAGCTACTGCAAATGCTATTCCATAATACTTAAAACAGAAAATTCAAAAGTTCTTGGAAGAACGTTCAGCAAAAGAAGCCACCAAAGAGATTTGGGTTAGAAAGAACCAACATCAATCACATATGGCTCTTAAATCAATGTGTGGCACTTCTCACAATAGATGGTATTTTGACAGTGGATGTTCTCGACATATGAGAGGTGAAAGAAGCAACTTGATGGATTATCAAAGTTGTATGGATGATCACGACACATTTGGTGATGGGAAGAAAGCAATGGTAATTGCTAAAGGCATTCTTTGCGTGGATAGTTTCAAAAATAGTCTAGATCCACAGTTAGTTGTTTCTAGAAAAGAAACCAACCAGACAGATGATAATTTGGATGCTTCTGAGGAGAAAACCAATCAGACATCTGATACGAAAACAGACTTAGTGGATAATGAAAACTCAAGGAAACGTGATTTTAACAAGGATCTTCCATCACGAATTGGACGGGGTCATCCTATTAAGAATGTGATTGGTAAGATTAGTGCTTAACAACTTTGAAGCTTATTGAAGTAAGTAAGTAAAAAAAAAGAGGTCCGAAGGAGTTAACGTTTAGGCATTTTCAGATTTAAATTTATGGGTTTTCTAAGGTTCAGGTGATTGGTAGGTTCTTGGCTTTTTCTTTACTTGCCACTACAAGAAAAATTGGTTTTAGCGACAGAAATTACCGACAGAAAATAAAGATTTTTCGTCAACAAATTATTTTGGTGACAAAAATTACTGACAAAAAGAGTCGTTGGAGAAGCAGCTGTAGGTAAAATTTAGCGACGGATATTTCAAATCTGTCACAAATTTAGCAACGAACTATTTTAATCCTTTCGATAAATTAAGCAACAAAATTTTGCAATTCTGTCAAAAAATTTGGCGACCGTAAGTTATTTGTTCATCGATAAATTTACCTACAAAATATTCTTATTCCGTTAGTAAATTTTACCTACTAACAAACAATGTCTATCGCCAAAATTTACCTATGAAAAATGTTATTCTGTCGGTAATTTACCTATAGAATATATCATTCCGTTAGTAATTTATCTACGAAATTAGCAGTCCGTCAGTAAATTACCAACGGAATATTGTAATTTCATCGAAAAATTTACCTATGATAATTTCAACCACCTTTCTCACTTCCTTTCTGAATTTTCTATTGACAATCTTTTGATTTTTCTACATTTAATTTCTCTAAACAATAAGTTAATTGATAATATAAAGTGAAAATTATCCTTATTGTTAATATATAATAAAAATTCATAATGTACAACAATAAGTATCTTGAAAATAATTGTAAATTAAGAATTCATACAAAATTACTTAAAAGTAGCAAAACATATACTTTCACTTATCAATCTAAGCTACACAGTTAGTAAAGGCAGAAGCTCTGACTGCTACGATAAGGTACTGCCCCTCTCCTTTAACTCATCCATCTCATTACGAAGCTGGACTATATACTCCATCGACTGTTGCTATTGAGTTGCCAGCCTCTCTACTGTGCTCTCAACTTTCTCATTTAATGCGGACCGTCTAGTAGATCCAATTGTAGTGGATGTGGAGGATTGTGAATAGCATGTGTTTACAAATGAACTTAAACCAAAAATCCTTCCATGGCAGTCCCCACCACTCACTACATCAAGATACGTCTCTCTCATTAACAGTTTTAGAGTGTTAAGACTGTCGTTGAATACTTTCTTGTATTTGGTCCTATCATTATAATTTTTTATATTAACAAGTGATAATTTTTAAGAATTAATATTAAAGTATACATTTTACATACATTAAGTTCTTTACATTGGGTGTTGACGAGGGTCACACCATCATGCTTCTTCGTATGGGTGTACAAGAAAAGCTGACGTAATGTAGGCTTCCTACCCATAGATTTTTCTTGCAGCAGAATAAAGTGTTATAAGTGAACTACAATTTATAAAAATTTTGGCAGAGTTTCCTTTATTTTAATGATATTTACCTCCTGTTGAACAAAAAAATTTACTCAACAATATAGTCATTATGGCACCAGACATTTATAACATTATCATTCTTCATAATACACATATATTTTTATTTTAAATTTCATGCATCAAATTACATTGAAATCAAATTTCATATATCAAAGTACAAAAATCAGAATATAAGTGTAAAGTTTAGATACTTGCAACTTTCTCTGCACGCTCCTGGTGGGTCATAGATCCTCCAGTGTGTACGGGTAGACTCTCTCCCTACATCTGTTTTCATAATTGCACTCTGAAATAGACATTGCTCCGAGTGATGCCCAATACTACTGCCAACGAGTCCATATTTCTTTGGATATATAAGGAAGTTGCACATTATTCTTGTGTATCTAACAAAGAAAGTTTCTATAACGTGCACGAGCTTGCCTCTCTCATACGTTGTAAATTACATCATCAAGCTTTGGATCCCAAAAACATTCTTTCTGAAAAAAAAGAAAAACATACTATAAGTACTTATAAACTACAATATTTATCTAATTAATGTATAAAATTAGATAAAATAAAAAATATTAAAGAATATATTTTTCACATGTGTGTGGATGTTTTGACACATACATGTGAAAAGAAGAAATTTATGGAAAGATAGCCATCATATCTTGGGTATGGGAATGTGAGATCTTGATAATAAAAGATATATTGGGGAACATTTTGAACAAGCTTCTGTAGGTAGGACTGACCTTCCTTGCCATAAGTGGGACATTAATGATCTTGATTTAAGAAACGTTATGGACTTCATATGTTTGCACACTGAGAATGACCATGAAGGGAGATCCATGTGTAGAAATCTAGACCTACTACCTAGATGTCTTGCATGAATATCAACTACTTCAATTTTTCAAGAAAATAGCTCGGTAGAAAGATGTAGTCTCCTGGATACCTATATAGCATACAATCTACTGAAGGGAAACAAAATGAATCTCCTAGCAATGATTTTAAAGTTTATGGTGGAAAAGGTAAACCACAAGAATACTACTGGAGGTCTGCCTTATGGAATGTTGTTAACCAAGATCTTTGCATTTTTTGGAGTTCCCTTTGACAATCTGATGTGTTATGAGCCTGGCAAATTTCATTCCTCTATCCCCTCCCAGTTCAGGTATAAGCTAAAAGAAAATATTTGGGTGGAGAAGAAAATAGAAAGAGTAGCGGACTTTTTGGGTTCTGTCTCAAAGCAGAGGCCTGAAAGGATACCAAAAATTGTAAATCTTAGTCTAGAGTAATAGGCTCCTGTCCCTCCTCAGGACATAAACAATATTGATATTTTACATATGATGAGGGAAATTTGCACAAATTAGGATCACATACGTGAACAAATAGACAACCTTTAAAACCAAGTCCTAGATTTGCAAATTCTACTTAGGAAATCTCCTCACTGACTGTGTCATTTTTAATTATGTTTTATTTCCTCCCTATACTTTATTTCTTTTTAATAATGACAAAGGAGGAGAGTTTATTGATATTTTTGCATATGTTTTGAATATATGATGATATATTTCTAAATGCATATTTCTCAGTGCTGTTTAAATATATATGTGATTGATTATGCTATTGAAATTGTGAAAATCTGTGATATATAAACGATAGGTTTCTTTCTTAAGAGATAGGTTTTTGATAATTGTGATTGAACATATAAAAGTCACAAGTATCTTTCGAAATCATCTATTATCTCTTTGAATTTTGAAAAATATATCTATTATTGTTTGTCATCATCAAAAAGAGGGAGATTGTTAGCTCAAGGTTTATATTTAAAATTTTTGATGATAACTGTATAATATTTCAAAATTAAAATTGGATTTATTTCCTTGTACAATTAATGGTCTTATTCTTAAAAGGAAATAAAATCATAATAAATACGTTTTCTCTTGCAGGAACCTTCTTTATGAACTTATCTTATTAGAAATGGTTTATCCAGTTGGCTTCTTTCGTTTAAGTAGGGTTCTATCCTACAAAAGACTCCTATTGCCTAATAAGCTCCCGTCGTTTAAAAAAACTTTATCTTCTGACGGGCTCTTACTGTCTTTATTTAACTAGGATCTATTTATTATATGAACTTAAAGAACTTGCAAAAAAAATTTATACACATAATTCACCCCCTCTTACATGTATTTGCTTTGTCATATGTTCCTATTTCTAGCAAATTTGACATTATATTGGTGGTTTATTATTGTAGTTGGACCTATTAAAATATTTTTACGGCTATTTAAGTAATGTTCTCAAAATTATTGTAGCCTTGTAGGTTGATGAGAGGAACGTTCGGTGTGGACTTTATTACCTTGATAATATGATATAATAAGTGTGATCGAGGAAATATATTGTATTTTCTTATATTGATTTGGAAGATGCATCGCCTTTAATATACAGTGTTGTAATGTACTGTTCGTGAGCCGCAAGTGCATGAATGTTGGAGTGAGTAATAAATCGGTAAGAGTCGAGTCGTGTCCACAGGGATTATGAGAAAATTCAATTCTACGCTAGCTAACGGTATTTGAAATAGGGTTGGATGAAATTTTAGAAAATTAAAATTAATGTAAAGAATTTTTTTAACAAAATTAACTTAAAATAAATTTCTAAACAGCTACCCAATTCAATGCGACCAAAATAACTATGAATATGACAAATTTGTGCAGTAACTAATTAAGAACAGATTGCAACAATTTGCTAATTAAAAGTTTTAACAGCAAAGATGAATGACTGTCTCTTAGGGATTGATATTTCTGTTAACTTTAATATTGAATTAGCTATTCTCCACTACTGAAATATTCCACCCTTGTAGGTGAATTTTAAGAGTAATCCCCTCTCCCCAAAGACGAATTAATTTATCCACTCTAGACATCACTTAATAATCCCTTACTTAAGTTTTTCCTAGAGTTTCTTAAGTCCCAAACCTTCAATTTTCACCTCCTAAGTTTCTTGGGTCTCCTAACTCACAAGAAAATCCTAGTCGAAATTTCCTTTAATCTTTTAGCAAAAACTCCTTTATTCCAAAGGCGAATTTATACCAAGGTAATTTTCAATAATCTAAAGGAATAACAAATAAATCCAAGGAAAAATCAACAAGCATATGAATATTCAATCATGAATTCTAGCAAAAATTAATATTAAAACATCAACAAAAATATCAAATCCCTGAGAGAAATTAAAGTTTTAGCCACAAATCATCATGCCAAACAATCCACAAACATACAGCCTAAATAAAATCATGATAGAATCAATTAAAAATAAAGAACAAAGCTCTCCAAACTCCTTTCCATGGTTGCTTCTGCGTTGGTGAATGTTGCATGGAAGTTTATATCCAAAAGTGGACGCTGCTTTATGAGTGAGGTTGTCTTGCTTCAGTAGAGGTTGCAGCTGTTTTGGGAGTGTTGAAGATTGGAGAAAAAAATCAAGGCTTGTGTCTTTGGCTCTTAGATGGAGGCTATGTTGAAGATGTGGAAGATTGGAAAGGAAAATCAAAGCTTGTGTCTAAAGAGGATGGAGAGAAAATGGCAAGTGTGGCATGGAGAGGAATTATGTGCGTTGGTGAAGAAGTGAAGGTTGGAGAGCATGTATGTGAATATGGGATGGTGCTTGGAAGTTGAGAGATATAAAATCAGGCTTCTTAGTGAGTGGAGGTGTTTGATGTTGGTGGATGAGAGAGTTGCTGGAGAAAAATGATTGGAGGCTTCTTGTTTTAGTGGAAGGCAGCTTGGCTAGTCGAAAATGGAGGCTTGAAAATGAGTGTAGCGTGAATGAATTTTGTGGCTGTTTTTGTTGGTTGGTGGATGTGTGGGCTCTCTTTTCAATGTGGGGGCTAGTGAGTGACGTGGTGTATGTTATGATTGAGGTTTTTAGGCTGTGTGCATGGCGTGAAATGGGACTGCTTGATTGAGAGGTTGATTGCGTGAATAAAGGGATATATGTTGCTGTAAATTGGAGGCTAAAGTGAGTTTTTTTCCTTTGGTGTCTGCTTGATTAGAAAGGCTGCTGCATGTTTTGAATAAAATAGAGGCAGCCCATTGTTTTTTTCTTGGATGCTAGCTGTGGAATGAAGGCTTCTTTGTCTTGTTCTGGAGGTTGTTTTTGGAGTGGAGAATGAGCTGTACATGGGCTGAAATAATTAAAATATGGGGGCTTATGTTGATCCTTGGCTGGTTGGAATGAATTTTTCAAGGTCAAATTCGATAGTGCATAAAAACTAAACAGTGACGATGTAGGAGCTCAAATTTTATCAGTATCTTCATCTTTGAGTTAGCTTCAATATGAGACTTGAATCACGAGATTTTGCCATCTGAGTCAAAAGTTATGATCAAAACATAGTGGATAGGTCATTCTAGCAATTCAAAATCTGACACAAATTTCGTGAATTTATTTAGCCTAAATTCCAGCTCAAAAAAATCTGAAATTAGTCCCAAAAAATCCGTCAATGCGTCAAGAATTTAAGTATGAAATTTCAAAATTTTAGGCTAAACCAATCTCGAGATAAAAATCCCAAAATGACTAGAGTTCAAGTCTGCCAGAAACTCAAAAACAGTGCAATTCGAGTCTATTTGTTTCATTTATGCATTTTACGTCAACGGACCTCGAATAATGCTAAAACATGATAAACCAGCCATAGATGAACATAAAATGAATCTGAATTAAGTACTAAATATTTTAGACTCCGCTTCCGGAACCTAACTCTCTTGCGAAAACATGACACCTTAAGCGCGGATATGACCCCGAAAGGTTCTTCCATTGAACCCTTAAAAGACATTATCAACTCATGTTCATTACTATTTTTTTAATCCCAAAATTTGCTCACAATCTGCTCCATGGTGTACTCATACAACACAGTCACTATGCTTGAACTCAATTCTCCTATTTGCGAATATAATTTGAAAACCTTCAAATCGAAATTTCAATTTGGCTTTTTCATATAAATCATAGCTCTAAATCTCTTGTTAAATTTGGAACAAAATCACCTCAAACGGAGTTATACAACTCAAGATATCATCAAAACATCAAAATGTGCTCATTCCCCAAACATGCTCTCTCAACCGACCTCTCACTAGCTCTAATGCAAAGTTTCTCAATTTATCTCCAAATGATACAATTTTTCACGGAGAGGTAGATATGTGTATTAGGAATTTATTGGTTCAAGAATCACATTATTTGGAGGTCGGATGTGGGAGTTATGATCAAAAGAATCGAACATTTTCAAAACCTTAATCAAACAATGACATGTCTTGGCGCGAATTCCATAACTTTTTCTATAGATGTCCAATTGCTTTTGTTTTTAAACCGTTGGAAAGAAGACATCAAGATCTACAACCTGTATTAGAGGCCTCAAAGCAAGATTCGGACTCTAAACTGGTCAAAATCGTGATTTACTACAGTTGACTCGAGGATGTCCGTTAAACGGACACGCGCTGGACAACAAGTCCAGGCCTTCTTCCAACCTTTCCAAAGCTTCCATTCAACTTCAAACACACTTCTAAACATCCAAGAATTTCACCATCCAAGCAAGACAACTTCATCAACATTCAATCACTACTTCAATTGCATCAAACACTTAAATCTCAACTCAAAATACAACTTCAAATTCTCATCATCTTCAACCTCTAACTTCATTATTCAACTCTCAACATGCTAAACACAAATCATTCACACTTCTTATACAATACTTGCCAAGCTCAACTTCTCAACTTCAAAACTATTCTAGCACAAGCAAAAAGGCAATCTCAAGCAATATACACATCCAACACAATCAATATGGCACAAGTCACAAAAGCTTGCAAAAGGGAACTTTCAAGTTCCTCATTCATTTCTATTTCAAAAGTGAGTTCATACAAGATTTCCATCCATAGCTTTACTAACATATCAACATTACATCGAATACCTTTACAAGAGTTACAAAAATACAATTGATGATTCATGATCAATATGCTTGTAAAGCTATCAAAGATCTAACTATCATCTTAATGCAAAATCTAGCTCTCTCTCGGAATTGTCCAAACGCCTTGCAAGGAATTACCGGTCCTCCTGATCTGCACCTGAGGAGAGGAAAAATGGGTTGAGCTTGACAGCTCAGTGGCTAAACCATTTATAGCCAATGGCTCTGAGCCACGCAATAAACCAAATACATATACAAGCATGTATAGGCACAAATATAACAATGACAATTTAACATTTTCAAATCAGTTGACATTTCTCAATTTAAATCACAATCACATAATACATGCATCAAGGTGCCTATAGGTCATCAGATGCAATGCACAATTCAATGGCTTGAGGGTTCCGTGAACAAAATGATGAAACCGAAGTTTACGTCGTGAATGAAACGAGTCCATTTTCGGATCTCGTGGTCCACAAGCGGGCAGCCGGGATAAGGCTTAGGTCGTCAACGTGCAAGTGATTCGAAACGGTTCCTCTCTCACCCAAACAAACACATAATACCATTTATATTCAAAATGTCATGGTTTCATTCGATGGCATACAATTATATCTAAATGTCAAGCATGCTCAATGCATACATGGCATATTCACAATTTCATTTATTTCATCAATTTGATAAACATCATATTAACACAACAATTATTCTAAGCAAATCATTTCACATAGCACACACAAACATTTTGTCCTTTTCGCACATAAACTATAAAGGATTTACTCACCTTACAACTTGCAATTTCCAAAGTCAATGGCTTCCTTCTTCTTGTCCTTGATTAGGCTCTTGTGTGCCTAAAACACAAGGAAATTTCCATCAATTTCAAATTAATGGAAAATCCCCAAATTTTACCCTAATCAACAAAACCCTAATCAAACCTTAATCTAACCTATCCATAATTCAATTTGGTTAGAAAACTCTAAAACTAACTTAGAAACCCAAAAAGAAAACAAGATTCTATCATCTTCTTCTTTACAACACACCTTTCTCTCTCTAGACTTTCTAACCCAACACAACCACAACTCATTTCTCAACAAATCAAGAAGGAAGAGACAAAACTTACCTTAGAAGCTTAGATTTTCTCCTTTGATCCACGATTTTTCTCCCTTTTCCCCTTGAATTTTCGGTTTCTTCTTCTTCTTCTCCTCTTCTCCCACGTCTTCTCTCTCTTCGCTCACTCTCCACGACAATTGCTTCTCCCTCTCTTCAAATTTTTATCTTTTATTTTCTTCTTGAACTTCCCATAATACCCTTCACTTAAAGCTCCTTTCCAACTATGTCCTTGGTTGGTTTCTAACTCCTCCCATTCACTTAAGCTAACTTGGTTACCATCTAATTAGCCCTAACACTTCTTTCAATTTCTAATCACATTCAAACAAATTTCCTAATCCTTCCCTCTAATCTAATTAAGGAAAATTTCTAACATAAAAGGAAAATTAGACCAAATAAATAACATAACCAATCAATTAAACAATTTAGCAAATTGGAAAGAAAACAAGGTCTAATAGCAACATGGGAAGATTTGGATTCGTCCAAATCTAATACTAATTCAGAAGCGTCAGCTCAAGCAAATATATGCTTGGTAGCCGAAAAAGAAAGTAACAAGGAGGTAACTTCTAACTTTTATGAACTACAAGATGCATATTTAGAGTTGTTAGAAGATTCACATGCTATACTAATGCATTATAGATCATTAAAGAAAAAGTTTGTAGAAAACTTGAAAAACACAGAAGTGTTAGAGAGAGAAAACATCTGCCTGAAGAAACAAGTAGACGATATGAAGAAAAGAGTAACTATAGATAGATCCGAAGAAATTAGTCAGCTGAAACAAAGAATCAACACTCTTTCAGCAAATCTATCAACTTTTACCGAAAGTACGAAGAAAATGATTGACATGCCAGGAAGATATAGACACCCTAATGATAAGAGTGGTCTAGGGTTTATTAAAAACGATACTCGTCATAAAAAGAATTTTGATCCTTATAGAAAGAAAAATCACCAGTCGTCTTATTATCATTCTATGAATTATTATAAGACTAACCCCAAAGGACCTAAGAAAATCTAGGTACCTAAGAAAAACATAACTGCAGAACTCCTTCCTTGGAAAAAGCAACCAGCACTAATGGTATTTGGACAGTGGATGCTTGCGATATATAATGGGAAGAAGGTTTATGTTCCTAGATCTTCAAAATAAGAAGGGAGGATCGGTAACTTTTGGAGATAGCTAGCAGGGCAAGCTGTTGATCACAGACGTTGTGGATTAAGTACTAGTTAGAAGATTATTCAATATAAGAAGAACAAATCTTAATCTTCTGTGACAGTACAAGTGCTATCAACCTATCGAAGAATCCAATAAAAAACTTGAGGGTAAAGCATATTGAAGTTAGACATCATTTCCTACGAGACTATGTACAGAGGAAGATTGTAAGTCTACAGTTTGTTGAGACAAACTATTAATGGGCAAATATCTTCACTAAATCATTGAGTGAAGAAAGATTCAAAGAAATCAGGCGAAACCTGAATATAGTAGTGTTGAGTGATCAATCATCTGACACGCCATAACCTAGATGATCTTCTTAGTTAAGAAGATAAAAGTCGTAAGATTTCAAGGTAATAGTAACAGTAAGTTACAGACGGTAACTTCTTTCATGAGAAAGTTCTGGAGGAAAATCTTCTCAAAACCTTGAGAATATCACCTACTCTAGAATACTCTTGAAATACCCTGAAATTGACTTTTGCAGAAATCTCAACAAAACATTTCATTACTCTATTTTTGATATCAAGTTCTTTTTGCTCACACTCTCAACTTCAAATACTAACATCACCTTGAGAAATACATTTGTGCGTTTAGTTTTTGTTGACTATAGATACAAATGGAGCAATCAATGACTTATGAAGACATGTTAATTTCGATTCCTTGAAGAAGAACCAGATGGACATCGAACCTGAGATTGATGTAGCTGGATGGAAGAACTTCTTTCAGGTCTGTGAAATAGTTTACCTGAATGAAGTATATGAGTTCTGGAAGAATGCAAAGGTAGTAGAAGATACTTTAGTATCAATGGTGGATAGATTGTCGGTCATAGTAACACTGGAGTAAATCGAGAAGGCTACTGAGTGTCTGTGTGTTGGAGTAAAGATTGCTCATAAAACAAGATGGATGAATCAAGCCAGTGTAGAGAAGACACATATCAATCGACAACTCTGTGGATGTAGTGACCCAAAGGAGAAGAAGGCCTTAACTTTTCTGCCAAAGGCTAGGGTTCTACATGCGTTACTCTTCTATTATGTTCTACCAAGAACAGGATTGAAGAATTTGGTGATGATATAGATGAGCAATGCTTGTTTCATCGACTCAACCACCAGCCCATAGATCTTCCACACCTAATCTTAAATTTCATGGTGAAGTCGAAAAGAGATTTGATTGCCCTATCGTATGGTATGCTACTAACAAGAATCTTTAGAGATTCTGGAATTTTTCTTAAGAGAGGAAACAAAACAAAGATGAATATCAAAAGCGTCATCAACACGACAACTATCAGTAAAATGGGCTTGAAGAATCAGGAAAAAGAGGATATAGATTCCATGAAGAAAGCAAGGATTGAGGGAAAGCGTGTTATCAAACGTAGTTTGAGTGAAAAGGAAACTCCCACAAGGAAAACAAGATCTCAATCCACTAGAAGAAAGTCTACAGAAGAAAAGAAGAAACCGTCAGATGAATTAATGAAAGTTAAGATGATTTCTTATAGAGAAGAAAGCCAGGTTCAGTTAAGTGTCTCTGAAGAGAAAAGGGGAGACACTTCATTCAGAAAAATCTAAACAACCAAGACTATTAACCCTGCTACAATAAGAGCAGAAGGAAGGGAAAGATCTGACTCTTGGTAGATATTCTAAAAAGAAAGCACCACAGGAAACTAGATCCTTAGTTTCAATTTTGCAAGAGGAGCCAACAAAATTAACTAAAGAAATAGAAAGAAAGAGGAAGTTAGAGTTTGAGAAAAAGAAACCTTAACCTCAACAAAAAAACCCCTCCTAGGCTAGTAAAAGAGAATAAGAAGTAGAAGACTAGTTAGAGAAAGAGTACTCCAACTAATGTTCAACAAATGAAAAATTCAGTTCAACACAGTACATAACAGGTTAATCCTTCTCAACCTATGAGAAAAGAGGATTTAAGAATAAAGATGATTGAAGAAGTTGAACCTGTCAGGAGTAGAAGCTCAATAATCATAAGAGAACCCTTGAGAAGGTTGGTCAACGTACTATTCGAACCAATCTTGGTAAATAGTTGTTCAATATATCTGTTGAATCATGGAGAGAAAAGGTTATATGGTGTTCTGCAAGATGAGAAGTTAGAACCATATCCAACACAGATGACCAAGTAGAAGTACACTATTTATCCAATCATAAAAAGAACAGTGATTAAGATTGTACCTGACATTCAACCAAGGCCTTACATTAGACGTAATGAAGACAAGGGGAAGGATTACAAGTGATCTGACAGAAGATCAGATAGAAGCAGAAGTGAGGGACATAGATGAGGCATGTTATGCAGCTCAACAGAGAGGAATCTATGTTTCCCACTATATTTCAAAAGCATCAGGAAGTCATTGTGGTAACTTCACCATAGATGAAACTTCTCAGGTAGTTGGCAGAATAACAGAAGGGCAGTGCAGAACCATTAGAGTTGGAGGTATTAATTTCAACATAGAGACTCTTGTGCACTTAATCATGCAACTTAGACCTTTGAGCTCTATATCTTCAATAGGAGATATACTATAGCTTCTTGGAAAACAAGTCCCAAAGCTACCTAGACCTAATGATCTTGATCCCCCTGAAGGAAAACTATCTTTCAAATCTCCTGCTATCACAATCATTGAACTAGATGTTTTACCTTCAGAACCATTTGTTGCTACGAACTTCTTTCCAAGAATAACCTAACATGATCCTACTATTGGTTTGGAAGAAGTTAGTCACATACAACAGAAGAGTTATGAAGGCTCAGTCGAGGAAGTTGAAGAAATTGATGACAAGGTTGGTGATCTGCGTGACTCAGTGGGTGACTTACATGAGGAAGTAGCTTATTTACAAATGTATATGGAAGAAGACCTCAAGTTACTCCATACTGATATGCAACAAATGTTCTATGAGATTATGAAGCATCCACGGGGAAATTTTTAATTAATAACAAATAGGGGGAGAAGAGAAAAGAAAGACAGGGGGATAAGAGGAGAAGAGAAAAAGAGGAGAAGAGAAGAAGAGAAGAAGAAGATAAGAAACAAAAAAAGAAGATAGTATAGTTTGCAATTTTTTAATTGTATATCTTCTTATAAATAATACTTGATTATCTTTCTAAAATTATAATTATTTGTTATCATCAAAAAGGGGGAGATTGTTAAGTCAAAATGACTTCATGTCTAACAATTTTGGTGACGATCAAATAATAATAATATTAGAAATAATATGTGTTTTAAGTGTGAAGGAAACACATAATGAAGAGAAACTAAGAAGGAAGCAAAAGTAAGAAGGGAAAAACTAAGAAGGAAGCAAAAGTAAGAAGGAAGCAAAAGTAAGAAGGAAGAAACAAAGAACGAAGCAAAAGTCAGAAGGAAGAAAAAATAAGAACGAAGCAAAAGTCAGAAGGAAGAAACAAAGAAGGAAGCAAAAGTCTGAAGGAAGAAAAACCAAAAAGGAAGCAAAAGTAAGAAGGAAGAAACACAGAAGGAAGCAAGACACAGAAGGAAGAAAGTAAGAAGATATAAAATTAAGATGGAAGAAAGTAGGAAGATACAAAAGTAAGAAGGAAGAAAACTTAGAAGATACGAAAGTGAGAAGATACAAAACACAGACGATATGAAGACGAAGACATAATAGTACGTTGAACGGTAAGTCAGTTTGAGTTAGTTACAGAACTCAACTGAATAACGGTTTCTACAAGAAACAAAATACAAGAAGCAAAAAGCAATTATCAAGAAGCAATTGAAGATGAAGGCTATAAATACAAGTCGGAGTGGAAGACCAAAAAAGTTAGTGAATTTAAGTTTTTGAGCTAGAGCAAAACTTTGTATTCATTGTACAAAACATGAGAGCTATCTTTACTGTAACAAAAAGCTCAACATCTTTCTAGTGAGAGAAAGAAAGCTGATAGCCTGAAGAGGCTAACAAATCAAAAATAGTACTTGGTGTAAGAGACTTGAAGAAGCTCTGTAGAGAAAGAATACTTGTACATTTTAGGAAGAATAGTGAAATCTCATAAGGATTCTAAGGATTGGATGTAACTCATAGTTTAGGGTGAACCAAGATAAAATCACCGTGTACAACTTTCTAAACACTCTACTTTAATTTCTATTGTTCATATACAAGTATATAGAAGTTATTTGCAATTCAAATTGAAGATATTCTCGTATAATAGTTGTGATATTCACTTAATAGCTTTGAAACAGTTAGTTTTTAAAGAAATATAAAAGGGGTTTGTATTCACAAAAAACTATACACAATTCAACCCCCCTTCTTGTGCATTTTGTATATTGTTCGTAAAGACTATACTAACAAGTGATTTACTTGAATAAATACAATAACTTAGAGACGACTTAAAAAAATTATCAAGTGACATTTATTTTGAGTTTTGACACCTAAAGCCTAACTCACCACCTACTCCTATCATTTCAAATGATTCTATAAATTGCACCACAGAAGGATGTGAGATCAAACATAATGCATGTACGGGTATAAGAAGAATAAGTGCTCAATGTTTTTTGGAGATAATTTACAGAGAAAGCATATGCCATGATGGTAAGAGTTCCATTTGATCTTGTTAAATGTCTTAAGTCATTTTCCTAATGGTCAAACATAAGATTAAACAAGCCTTTGGTAAACGATTATTAAACCATAGTAGTTTTCTCTGACAC
>JANVCL010000009.1:10707464-10726291 GCA_026546855.1 Erythroxylum incrassatum
GATTTCATCTTTTGTTTTAATCTTTTCATTTTCTATTTTCAAAAACCCAAAAATACTTTTTACAATGCATTTTAGTTTAATAATGTTTTCAAAAATGAAAACCCCTTTCCTTATTAATTTCGCTTGCATTTTATGACATATAGGCTAGCTTAGGTCTATTTCATTAGGTTCCGACACAATCGAGGAAAAATTCGTCGCAGCGAACACATCCTGTTGTCGCAGCAAACCTTCAAATACTCGAACTATTTTTGGAAATTTACCCACTGTATAATCCGATCCATCAACCCGGTTTATAAAAACTACGTATTTTAGGTTAAGAGAAAAAAGAGCTGACAACATCTGGAAAAGAATCACTCACTCTCTCTACCGTTCAAACAACTCTTCTACACACACCCTCATCTCCTCTCATCCACACCACTGTTCTACTCCTTCCACTGTCAACTGCTACCATGGATACTTCCAGTGGGTTCTCGATTGTGAATTCTCCTAGAGTTATACGTGGTTAGGCAACCCTCTCCTTTTAAAGATGTAGCGATGGCTTAAGTTCAATAGGCTTAGAAGGGGAGTGACTTAATCCATGTTTAACTATGATTTATAAATTCCTAGGTTTAAGATTTGTAATTTACAGTTGAACATTCTTGAATAGAGTTTAATCAAATATCGGATATTCATTGCGTTGTTGGGATTTGTTAGTGTAGAACTTTGAGCATTAAATATATGAAGACTCATATATGTTTATTTGTGATCTTGTTGAATCTCTTTTGTCTTGCATAGTTGTGTTTGATATTGAGGTGCTTTGAGATCCCAAGTAACTTGTTGCATTGATTTACCTACTACACACACTAAGGGCATTTAACAAGGTCTTAAGGAATGGAGTTTATTAATTAAGACCTTGGACTTAAAGAATTTTTTAAGGTTTACCATTTGAAACTTTGTGATTTTCACTCCCACCAAAATTAATTTCGAACTATGATAGCCAAAGCTCGTTTTCAAGAGGATACTATCACCATTTGATCATTGTCTTCATCTTTCCAATTTCTATTCCCAAAATAAAAAAAATACTTTTTACACATTTTTCTTACAATTCATTTAATTTTGTTAAGATTTCCAAAAATCGAAACCCCTTTTCCTTACTGATTTAGCTTGCATTTCATGACTCATAGGTTAGCTTAGATCCATTCATTGGGTTCCGATTAAGTGAGACGACCTGAGGTTGCATTCTATATTACAATCCTTGGAATTATATTTTTTATTTGACCTCCAAGGGTAAGAACAAAAAGGCTTCGAATCAATCTAAAATTTATTTCTACCAATATTCATCAATTATTCTACCACTTGGCATTTTCCTTAGTCCAATATACCCTAAAATTTCCTAAATTTTACCAAAAATTCTAAATTAGTAAATATACACCCCAAATCAATTTTCAACACAACTAAACCACAATTCTTAATAGGATCAAAAATCAAAAATCATATTCACGTTCAAAAAATTAATTATACGTGGAAAATGTCAACGAATGCGTGTACAATCATTTTAGTATGCAAAAATCAATATTCACATATGTGTATGCTAACATTATGCATGAGCATAAAATGCATTTTTTAATTCTCCCATTGTTATTTTCTCAGTTATACAAATCTAAGGTTCTACCTCCTTAGTATGAGAAAGGGATGTTACAATTAGGATATCCCAACAGTATTAAGGCTATAGGCTCTATCCCACATAGGTAAGGAAAGAGAATGAAGCACTCTTTATAAGGGTGTGGTTACCTTCTCATTACAGACACGTTTTCTGTGCCCTAACGCACCGGATCCTATCAGAGCTCCAAAGTTAAACATGCTTGGGCAAGAGTAGTACCAGGATGGGTGACCTCCTAAGAAGCCCTGCGGGAGTAGTGTCTTAAGCGGCTAACACATTGGAAAAGCAAAACCTTGAGGCTGTGGATCACGAGTCACTTAAATAGGCCCAAAGGGTGTGAACCACGAACCACTTAAAAAGGCCCAAAGTGGACATTACCCGTAAGCAGGTGGTCTGGGTTGTTACATTATATGATTGGGAGTTATATTGAAATAATTCAATTATGAGTCCTTCCATACTTGATTTAGAAAATAAGATGAGTCGTAAATGTAAGATTTGCTTTTGCCTATAGTACACCGCTAGGCTTTATACATGTTATTATATTGGTATATAGCGATTAACCTACTATAGGTAAGTGATGTAGAACCAACTCCATAACTAGTAGTTAACCAATTGTGGGTAAGTGATGCAAAACTTGCTTCGTAACTACGAATGTATAGCATTTATTCTAGTGCAATAAGCGATTTTGAACAAACTCTGTAACTAATGGTTAAATAGTCACGGGTAAGGGATGCTGAACTAGCTCCATGACTTTATGCCTGAGGGTCCCATATGCTAAAGAAGTTAGTGATAGGCTATGTAGTGTATGAAATTCATAACATTTTTAATGCCACCAATATTTCTTTGAAAAGTGATTTGAGAAACTTTATTTTGGGAAGCATACATGTTTCGTATTAGTATTGAATTATATGAATTGAGATGAATTTATTTTAGGGAGGTTTAAATTGTTAGTTATGATTTGAATAGAAAATATATCACTCACTAGGCACACTTAGATCACACTCTCTTTTCTTTTTTTAAATGAAACCTCCTAGGTGCACTCTAAAGGGATTCAGAAGCAGGGAATCCTCCTCACAAGTAGTCAATTTCGTCACGTTCTACTGTGTAGCCATTTTTTCCTTGTAAATGTTTTTTAAGAACATTTGCATTTCCATTAAAAAAACAAATGTATATGAATGTTTTAAAGTTAAATACATGAATATGTCTTTTTTTTAAGATTATTAAAGTGATTGTTGAGATTGCTTGTGAATAGACTTAAGTCCGAAATTTGTAGTGCAGATTTTAATGTGATTTTTAGAAGTGTTTTGAACTTTTACAGTGATTTAAAAAATTTTGGGAACATTAAAATACAGTCATTGTGCTGTCGAAATTTTTAATAAAATGGTTTTACAAAAACTCTACTGTTCATATTTATGAATGTTAAGATAAAGCTTTTAAATAAAAAGAGGCAATAGGCTTAGCTCCATTGGAACTTTTTAGTTAGATCAAATATCGATTGGAGGTTGATCATAGGGTGTCAGGAGGGCCCCAGTCCATTTAGGAAGGTGTATATCAATGTTGGTATCAGAGCCCGACTTTTAAAAATCGATTGCTTCATTTTTGGTTTAATGTTTTTAGGTTGTTTTAAAGTGAGGCGACCAATAAAATGTTGTGATTTACATGCATATGATTTCATAAACTGAAAGTTTTACACATTTATATTTTTGTTAAATACCCAACGCAATGCATAGACGAAGTTGTGGTCATCTTGGGAGAGCCATTTCAACGAGCCTGCACCTAAGGCACCTCCAGCACCAGAGGATGACCACATTCTAGACTCAATAAGTGCCTCTACGGACCAATCACTTTCCTAATCATCAGGGTCAAAGAAATCAGTTCAGGTGAGCTTTAGTTGGCATTCGGGTTCCGATCCCATGACTAATCCTGAGGTTCGAGTTGGGGCGGTCGGGTGAGAATGGTACGAAAGGTAAATGGATAGCATTGGATTCATAATTAATCTCAGTGCCTGGCAAAGGAAGGGTTCGATGCAGCGAACTCATGGAATTCCCTTCATGGATCCTTCAGGAGAATTTCGTCGTGACGAACTTCTGACTTCGTCACGGCGAAGTCCCCGGATTAAAGTCAAACGCCTTCGGGAAAATTTTGCTATGACGATCTTCTGGCCTCGCCGTAGTGAAACCATAGAAATTTTCAAAAGTACCTCTTAGGTAAAATTTGCCAAGGCCAACTCTTGGCATCGTTGCAGCGAAATCCCGAGGTTCAGCCCTAGAACCCTTCATGAAAATTACGCTGCGGCAAAAGTCAGACCTTGTCGTGGCAAAGTCACAAAATTCATCAAAAACATACCCTGCTAAGGAGGTTCACCGTGGTGAACTTCGAACCTCACCACAGTGAAACCCTTGGGCAAAACCTAGAACCCACAATACGTCAGCATAAATTACAAATACAATTCTAACACATCAAGTCTATTGCTAACAACAATTCACAATATAAACAATGAAATTAATAATGAACATACACTAGAGGTCTTCACCAAAACCCCATTTCATTTATTAACTCAAAGAGATGAACAACTTTAGTTACATATCAAAAGCCATACTGTTGGCTTAATACAAAATACAAAAGTGAAATGAATGCTCATGCTGATATGCTTATAAAGCCATCCCCAAAAGTTATAATTGGTAACTTAGTACAAAGCTAACTATCTTGGAGTTTTTTATGCCTTGCCAGGATCAATTGTCGTCTTATTCTGCAGCGGAGGAGGAAAAAAGATCGGCTGAGCTACACAGCCCAGTGGCTACTATATTTATAGCCATCAGTGAATTTCCATAAATTCAAGTATATGTATATAAGTATGTATATCTAACAATTTAAGCATTCTCAATTTAGCTCAAAACTCATAATAAACCAAGTAACTGCATAACACATAATATGGCCTTTAACCACTAAATATAACACTTAAAAGCATCATACCTGACAATTTAAAGATGCAATGCACAACAAATGGCTTGAGGGTTCCATAGAAACAGAATGAAGAAACCGAAGTTTACACCATGAACAGAATGAGTCCATTTTCGGAGCTCGTATGCCACAGCAAGTAGCCGGGACAAGGCTCTTGTCAATGTGCACGTGACGAACAGAATTGTTCCACTCTTGCCTAAACAAAAGCACACATTCATTTTATCATATGCTCATACTTTCATGCTTTTCCTTCTTTTCATTTATACAAAATGTTATAACCTTTTCGAGGTATAACATAGTCATACTTCATCATGCATTCTCAAACATTTACAACAATTTGAATTCAAGTAATCTAAACATACACACACATAGGCACGAATTTGCCTAATCCCACAATAAATATAAACACATTATCCACCTAAATTCATATGAAAATTTGAGCTCAAGGTTGCCTTTCCTCCTGTTCTTGGGTAAGGTTTTCTTGATTCCTTAACACAAACAATTTCTCATTCAATCCAAACTCAATCAAATTCATGCGGTCTCAATAATAAAGCAAAATGCTAAAAATTGAACTTAAACCTAACTTAACCATAGTTCATCTAATCTAGAAAAACCAAAACCCTAGCTTAGAAACCCAAAATCAAGATGGTTTCATCTCTTTCTTCTTTCTTCCTTCATTCCCAACATAAACCGTAGTCTCTATTTAATCTCTTTTTGAACCTAGCAAGAAGAAAGATGACGACTTACCTCCAACAAGTTGATTTCCACTTCTTTTTCTTCTTCTTTCTTCTTCCTTTCAAGCTTCCCGCGATTTTCTTCTTCTCCTTTCTTCTATCACGTTTTTCTCTCCTCTCTTTTGCTTCTCACGACACTCTCCTCTCTTCTTCTTAATTCAAGATAACTTTATTCTTGTTTTTTAAATTATACCCCTCATTAGTCTTGTTCTCCCAATATTATCCTTCCATAGAGGTTCGCCATGGTGAAACTTCATAATCACTTTAATTTTTACAGGTTCACCATGGCGAAACCTCCAAATCCCCCTTATCACTAATTTAATTCTAATCATTCCACCTAATTCCCAATCACTACTTTTGCTCACTAAAGTAATGGACCCGATTATAAAAATAATATAACAAATAAATCAATAAAAAGAATTTCATCCTCAAATTTCTTACCGGAGTTCGCAAAGAGATGTGGATACTTCTCCTTCAGTGCTTTCAAAGGCTTCCATGTTGCTTCCTCGTTTGCATGGTTCTTCCATAAAAATTTAACCAGCTTCACATTCTTGTTTCTTAAAATCTTTTCCTTCAAATCCAGAATCTCCACTGGTTTCTCATCATAAGTCAAACCCTCCCTCAATTGAACCTCTGGAGGTTAAACTATGTGTGAAGGATTGGATCGATACTTTCTTAACATCGATACATGGAAGACATCGTGAATCTTAGATAATTCCAATGGCAAAGCTAACTTATAGGCTAAAGGCCCAATCTTCTCAATGATCTCATAAGGGCCTATATATCTTGGACTAAGCTTGCCCTTCTTACCAAATCTCAAGACTCCCATCCATGGAGAAGCTCTAAGAAACACTTTGTCTCCAACTTCAAATTCCATCTCCCTTCTATATGCACCCTCATAACTTCTCATCCTATTTTGAGTTGCTTTGAGTCTCTCTTTCACCAATTTAATCTTATCGATTGTAACTTACACCAATTCAGGCCCCAAAAGTCTTCTCTCACCTTGCTCATCCCAACAAATAGGAGTTCTGCACTTTCTACCATATAAAGCTTCATAGGATGCAAAATCTATAGGTGAACCTGGGATCTCTATCTGAGACTATAGAACTCAGAACCCCATGAAGCCTGATTATTTTATCTATGTATTTCTTAGCCAAAACATTCAAGGAATCTGTTTATCTAATTGGCAAGAAGTGTGTAAACTTGGTTAGTCTATCAACAATCACCCATATTGCATCATGCTTCCTGCTAGTCATTAGCAATCCCATTAAGAAATCCATTGTAATCTTCTCACATTTCCATTCCAGAATAGACAACGATCTAAGCTTACCAATAGGCACTTGATGTTTTTCTCTAATTTGCTGTCACACTAAACATTTTCTAACATACTCTGCAAAATCTTTCTTCATTCCTTTCCATCAGAACTGCTCTTTCAAATCTCTATACATTTTCATACTCTCCGGGGGCATTGCATATGAAGCATTGTGTGCCTCATCAAAAATCTCATCTTTTAGCTCTAGCATATCTGGAATACACAATCAGTTACCTAACATCATCAATCCATCTTCCCTTATCTCTATTTCAGAAGGTTTACCATTTTTAATCTCTTCTTTGAGCCTGCTCAAGTACTAATCTTATTCCTGCAATTACTTAACCTTCTCATTCAACATTGGCCTTATTATGAAATTAGCCAACATACAATCCGATTGGGTTTGGCTCAACGTCACCTTCAGTTTGGCAAACTCATTCAATAAAGGTAAATGTACAATCTCCATATGTGTCATAGTCGATTTTCTACTCATTGCATCTGCTACTACTTTAGCTTTTCCTGGGTGGTAATCTATCATCAAATCATAATCTTTCAACAACTCTAACCACCTTCTTTGTCTTATATTCAAATTTTTCTAGCTCATGAAATACTTGAGACTCTTATGGTCTGCAAATACCTTGGTAATGACTCCATATAAGTAATGTCTCCAAATTTTCAACACGAAAACTGTAGCAGTTAAGTCTAAGTCCTATGTAAGATAATTCATTACATACGGTTTTAATTGCCTAAAAGCATAAGCAATTACCTTATCTTTTTGCCATAATGATCACACTTAGGAGCATAAAACTTATCCCCTTCTCCCCTTTTATTGCCTCCCGCTATTGAGGCTTGATGAGAAACAGTAGAAGTTCTCATCGGTTTGGACCTGCTTGCATCACTGCTCCTCTCTTTAGACTACACAGGGAAGGTCCTGGCACTCCTCTCGTTCATAGATGTAGCAACCTACCCTCTTAAACTGTTCTCTCCCCTTTCTTTTTTTGTTCGCGACGCTCTTTATGTTCTCAATGTTCTCAACCCTCAGAGCCGCTTCAACCAATTATTGAAAATCACAAAAATTCTATTCCAGAACCTTCTCATTGATAACTAAATGCAACCCTACTTCAAACCTACGGCACCTAGTTGTTTCACTCATCGTTAACTTAGTTGCATACAGGACCAATTGTGTAAAGCGGTGCTTATATTTGCTCACCGTCATCTCCTTCTAGTTGAGGCTCAAAAACTCTCTGTTTTTGCTGGATGTACACTTCAGACAAATACTTCTTCTTATAAACATTTAGAAAGTCCTTCCATACCAACACTGGTGGCTTCATCTGACTTTCTCGGGCACTTTTCCATTAATACAAAGCATCCCCTCGTAGTAAACTTGCAGCATATTCCACCTTCTCGTCATCTTCACAATTCATCTGCTCCAATATTCGTTCTGTTTTTCTCAGCCATGTCTTAGCTTCTTCTGGATTAGTGGTCCCATAGAAGTCCACTACTCCATACTTCCTCAACTTGTCAAACTATTTCCCCTTCTTCACTGGGGCTAGAACAGAAGTCTGTGGCATCTAACCTATGGCCTGGATAAATGCTTGAGCGAAGGCTTGAAACATCCTAGGATCTAATGGAGCCACTTGCTCCTACAGAACAGGCTACTCTTATGTTGGTGACCGAGAGGGCCCACTAATATGCCCTACAAAAGCCTCAGCATTTACTGGGACTACCGGCTCATCAATACTATCCTCTCTTGGCGAAGAGTCAGGTGCAACGGATCCTTGCAGAACTCCTCGTGTCCTTTTACGAGGTAGCATCTTACTCCTTTAATTAAAACATTAACGATTAGCTTATAATTCGTTTTGATCGTATTTCCTACATATATGCATGATATGCATGTCATTAAATGAAATCAATCAATCACCATGCAACAAGTAATCACATAATATAGCAATTCATCCTACGATGCATTCTATGCCTAGGAAAAACCTAGGCTCTGATATCAAACTTGTTAGGGCTGGATTCTAATCCCATGACTAATCCCGAAGTTTGAGTTGGGGCGGTGGGGTGAGGATGGTATGAAAGGTAAGTAGATAGCATTGGATTCATAATTAATCTCAGCGTCGTGGCAAAGGAAGGGTTCGCTGTGGCAATCTCATAAAGTTCCCTCCATGGATCTTTCGGGAGAAGTTCGCCATAGTGAACTTCTGACTTAACCATGGCGAAGTTCCCGGATTAAAGTCAAACACCTTAGGGAAAATTTTTCCGCGACAAAACCACATAAATTTTTGAATGTACCTCTAAGGTAAAGTTCACCGCAACCAACTCTTGGCTTCGCCATGGCGAACTCCCGAGATTCAGCCCTAGAACCCTTCAGGAAAATTTCTCCACGACAAAGTCATAAAATTCAATGAAAACACACCCTCCTGATTCGCCGCTGCGAAACCCTCGAACAAAACCTAAAACCCAATAATATGTCAACATAAATTACACATACAATTCCAACGCATCAAGTCTATTGCTAACAAAAATTTACAATCAAAACAAGTAAATAATAATGAACATACACCAGAGGTCTTCACCGAAACCCCATTTCATTTATTAATTCAAAGAGTTGAATAGCTTTAGTTACATATCAAAAGTCGTACTATTGGCTTAATTCAAAATACAAAAGTGAAATAAATGCTCATGTTGATATGCTTATAAAGCTATCCCTAAAAGTTATAGTTACTAAGTTAGTACAAAGCTAACTATCTTGGAGTTTCCAATGCCTTGCAAGGATCAATTGTCATCTTATTCCGTACCTGAGGAGGGAAAAAGATGGGTTGAGCTACATATCCCAGTGGCTAATATATTTATAGCCATTGGTGAATTGCCACAAATTCAAGCATATGTATATAAGCATGTATATCTAACAATTCAAGCATTCTCAATTTAGCTCAAAAGTTATAATAGACCAAGCAACCACATAACACATAACATGGGCTTTAACCACTAAATGTAACACTCAAAAGCATCTTACCTGACAATTTAAAGATGCAATGCACAACAAATGGCTCGAGGATTCCATCGAAACATAATGGAGAAATCGAAGTTTACATCATAAACAGAATGAGTTCATTTTCGGAGCTCATATGTCACAAGCGGGCAGCCGGTAAAGGCTTTTGTCAACGTGCACATGACGAACAGAATGATTCCACTCTTGTCCAAACAAAAGCACACATTCATTTTATCATATGCTCACACTTTCATGCTTTTCCTTCTTTTCATTTATACAAAATGTTATAACCTTTTTTAGGTATAATATAGTCATAATTCATCATACATTCTCAAACATTTACAACAAGTTAAATTCAAGCAATCTAAGCATTCACACATATAGGCGAGAATTTTCCCAATCCCACAATAAATATAAACACATTACCCATCTAATTTCACTTAAAAATCCAAGCTCAAGGTTGTCTTTCCTCTTGCTTTTGGGTAAGGTTTTCTTGATTCCCTAACACAAACAATTTCTCACTCAATCCAAATTCAATCAAATTCATGCAATCTCAACAATAAATAAAAATGCTTAAAATTGAACTTAATCCAAACTTAACCATAGTTCATCTAAGCTAGAAAAACTAAAACCTTAGTTTAGAAACCCAAAATCAAGATGGTTTCATCTCTTCCTTCTTTCTTTCTTCATTCCCAACACAAACCCTAGTCTCTATTTAATCCCTTTTTGAACCTAGCAAGAAGAAAGATGAAGACTTACCTCGAACAAGTTGGTTTCCACTTCTTTTTCGTCTTCTTTCTTCTTCCTTCCAAACTTCTCACGATTTTCTTCTTCTCCTCTCTTCTATCACGTTTTTCTCTCCTCTCTTTTGCTTCTCAAACACTCTCCTCTCTTCTTCTTAATTCAAGACAATTTTATTCTTGTTTTTGCAATTATACCCCTCATTAGTCTTGTTCTCCCAATATTACCCTTTTGTAGAGGTTCACTTCGGTGAAACTTCCGAATCACTTTAATTTTTACAAGTTTGTCGCAGCGAAACTTCCAAATCCCACTCATCACTAATTTAATTGTAATCTTTCCATCTAATTCCTAATCACTACTTATGCCCACTAAAATAATGGGCACAATTATAAAAAATAATATAACAAATAAATCAATAAAAAATTCGGGGTCCAACAACTTTATTGTGAAACAAGTGGCTCAAATACTCATCACAGCAATGCGACAACCATGTGAGAATGTGGAAGCTTCAGGATGTAGAATTGGGCACAAGGACTTTTGATAGGACTGGACATCTCGAGGGTTCACTCACATAGCTAGACCGGGTGACGAAGATATACAAAGTTTTGGGATGCATAGATGAGCAGATAGTTGTGTTTTCCACCTTCCTCCTCAATGACAAGGCGAAGGATTAAAGGTAGGCCATTGAGAGGTGATTTTTGGATGGGGTATCTTAGGTAGAATTTCATAGAGATATTCTACCCTCAAAGTTATATGGATGCAAGGGTAGAGGAGTTCTTTTGTCTATATCAGGGTTCATCAGTGATGAATTATGAGAAGAGATTTTTGGAACTTGCTAGAAGTGTTCCATTTATTGCTGATAGTGAAGAGAAGAAGTGCAAGAGGTTTGTTATAGGCTTAAGTCTCAGAGTGCGGATCCATCTGTCTTTGGCTTCACAAACCCACTACAAGGAATTAAGTGAAGCTGTAATAAAGGTGGAGAGAAATGCAACAGCAATCGCTCAAAGATCAAGATTAGAACAGAAGTGCAACGCACCAACTAGCTAGTCCCAAGGTTCAGCCAAGAAAAATAAGTCAAGATGGATGGGTGGAAAAAGGTTTAGTAGAGGAGGATTATCCAGTCATGGATCTTTTAGGTCACCCACTAGGCCTAAAGATTCCCACGACACTAAGATCTCAATGCTAAAGTGTACAACTTGCAAAAAAAGACATATGGGTGAGTGTCAGGTGAATATGACTGGTTGCTTCAACTATGTTCAGGACGTCAGGAGGGCCACTTTATTCAAGATTGTCTGCAGTTAGTCACCGTAGAGAGGTCAGTGGCTAGATCTTCAACACTTCCACAAGCTAGAAGGGGTTACAAATTGGGAGGTCAGGGTTCTCAAACTTGAATCAAGTTTTACTGTATCTGGTAGAGGTTCAGGGTGTAAGGAATCAACCCCTACAGGACAGATAGGTAGACCCTGTGCACAGTCTCAGGTTTTGATAGTCATTCAATAGGAGGTTGATGGCACTCCAGATGTAGTCACCAGTATAATTTTTGTTTTTAATTATGATGCATATATTTTAGTAAATCCCAGTGCTACACATTCTTTTATATCTATGAATTTTTATGCAAAATTGAGTGTGGCGCTTTAGTTATTAGACATTGGGATAGTAGCTTCCATCCCAACTAGAAACTCACTTTTCGTCGAAAGAGTGTTTATAGATAGTAGGATACTTCTTGAGGATAAGTAGTTTCCGACAAGCCTTATCATATTAGATATCTAGGATTTTGATGTCATTCTTGGAATGGATTGGTCATCCACACATCCAAAGGTGGTGGATTGTTTTAAAAAGGAGGTTAGGTTGAGTCGATTAGGGAAAGCAAAGGTGATATTTCGTGGAATACATAAAGTTCTTCTCAGTGGTATAGTGACCACTATGGTAGCTAGTAAAATGCTCCGTAAAGGATACCAGGGATATCTAGCTTACATGATATTCTAGTGGTTAGAGAGGTCCTGACATGTTTCCAAAGGATTTTCCAAGATTACCCCCAAGTACGGTAATAGGGTTTGAGATAGACTTACCTCTAAAAATCCAACCAATTTAATTACTTCATACATAATGGCTCTAGCTAAGTTAAAGGAGTTGAAAGTGCAAATTAAGGAGTTATTAGATAAGGGTTTCATGAGACCCAACACTTCTCTATGGAAGGCTCCAGTCCTATTGGTTAAAAAGAAGGATGGGAGTTTAAGGTTGTGTATCAACTACAGAAAACTTAATAGATTGAAAATTTATAACCAATATCCCCTCTCGAGTATTGATGATTTATTTAATCATCTACAAGGATCCAAGGTGTATTCGAAGATTGATCTAAGATTAAGTTATCATTAGTTGAGAGTCTACAACAAGTATATTCTGAAAACTACCTTCAGGGCTAGGTACGAGCATTATGAATTCTTAGTTATGCCCTTTGGATTAACAAATTCTCTAGCTACTTTTATAGATTTGATGAATAGGGTGTTTTGAGAGTACCTAGATAAGTTTTTGATCATGTTTATTGATTTCATATTGGTGTACTCAAGAATTCATGAGGAACATGCAAAACACCTTTGGATTGTACTACTAACCTTATGAGAGCACTAGTTATACATTAATTTTAGTAAGTGTTAGTTTTGGTTTGATAAGGTTGCTTTCTTGGGTCATGTCATTTCAGCTAAGGAACTTAGAGTGGATCTCCAAAAGATTGAAGTTGTTACTAATTAGAGACCTCCCACCATTATGATGGAAGTCAAGAGCTTTCTTAGATTGGAAGGCTATTATAGGAAATTCGTTAAAGTATTTTCCATAATAGCAAGCCTACTAACCAAGTTGACGTGAAAAGAGGAGAAGTTTGAGTGGTTAAATGCCTATCAATGAAGTTTTGATTAATTGGAAGAAAGACTGATAACAACTCTTGTACTCACATTATCAACAAGAACTGATGGATTTGTAGTGTATAATGATGCCTCGAGATAAGGGTTAAGGTGTGTATTCATGCAGAATGATAAGTTGGTAGCCTATGCTTCTAGGAAATTGAAGAAACATGAGCAGAATTACCTTACCCATGGTCTAAAGTTAGTAGTAATGGTTTTTACATTGAGAATTTGGAGGCATTACTTGTATGTCATTCCTTGTAGGATTTTCAAGGATCACAAAAGTCTGAAATATTTTCTCACATAGAAGGAACTAAACATAAGCTAGAGGAGATGATTGGAGTTAATAAAAGATTATTATTGTACAATAGAGTATCATCCCAGAAAAGCTAATGTAGTGGCTAATGCATTAAGTAGTAGACCTACCAGTTCGATAGCTCAATTGAAGATGATATATCGTCCACTTCTAATGGAAATGAGGTCTGTATGAGTGAAATTGGATGTGACATACTGAGGGGCATTAATTGCAACCTTTCATGTTTGTCCCATTTTGGTGGATCAAATTAGAGAGGGATAAAAACAAGATCCACAGTTGATAAGGTTAAAGATCAAAGTTTAGACAGGGTAGATAATAGACCTTACAGTCAAGGAAGGTGGTATAGCGACGAGGAGGCAATGATTATATGTAACGGATATAAGAAATTTGAAGAAACACATCTTAGAGAAAGCTCACTCCTCAGCTTATGTTACGCATCTGGGTAGCAAAAAAATGTACCACCCTCTTAAAGAACATTATTGTTGGAGAGGGATGAAGAAGGACATAGCAGAGTTTGTTTCCAAGTGTCTAACCTGTCTGCAAGTAAAAGTAGAACATCAAAAGCCTACGAGATTAATGTAGCCCCTCCCTATCCAAGAATAGAAGTGGTAAAAGATTACTACAGATTTCGTAGTAGGACTTCCAAAGAGTCAGAGGGGACACAATGCTATATGGGTAATAATGGACCAGTTAATAAAGTTTGCACATTTCCTTCCGATCAAAAATGATTATCCCTTAAACAAGCTAGCCCAGCTTTATATGGATAAGATAGTAAGACTCTATGATACACCGATTTTTATTGTCTCAAATCGTGACCCTAGGTTCATGTCGAGATTTTGGCCCAGCTTACAGAAAGCCTTAGGTACACACTTGAAGTTTAGCACTGCCTTTCAGCCCCATACGGATGGAAAATTAGAGAGGATTATCCAAAAACTTGAGGATATATTGAGGTCCTATGTCATGGAGTTCAGGGGGACTTGGGACAAGCACTTACCACTAATAGAGTTCATTTACAATAACCATTATCAGGCCAGTATTAACATGACCCCTTTTGAGGCAGTTTATGGAAGAAAATATGAAACATTAATATGTTGCGATGAGGTAGGTGACAGGAAATTTATAGTTCCTGAGCTTGTATAGGCGACAATAGATAAAATTCAAGTTATTCGGGAAAGATTAAAGATAGCCCAGGATAGGCAGAAATGTTATGCAGATAATCGTTGTAGGGAGCTTGAGTTTGATATTGGAGATAGAGTATTTATCAAATTTTGCTCTTGGAAAGGCATAGTTAGATTTGGGAAATACGGTAAGCTAAGTGCACGTTACCTGGGACCATATGAGATCACATAAAGAATTGGGTCAGTGGCATATCAATTAAAGCTACCAGATGAGCTTGCGAGGATTGACAACGTCTTCCATGTATTTATGCTTCGAAAATACCTGGAAAACCCTTCACATGTAATCACAACATAATCGGTAAATCTAAAGGAAGATTTGACTTTTGAGGAGGAGCCAATACAAAACATATATAAAGCCTAGCTATATACCATAGGGAAAAGCAACTCTTACATTTACGACTCATCTTATTTTCTAAATCAAGTATGGGAGTATTCATAATTGAATTATTTCAATGTAACTCCCAATCATATAAAAGTTAACTTTAAAATTAAAACTCATATATTCCCAAAGCATACACTTTTGCTAACAATATTCACTTGTAAAATATCATTTGCATAAAACTTAGCATAAATATTCATTTCATGATCAAATAAAAACCATTTGCATAAACTCAATTTAAAGTATACTCACATGTCTTAAATTCTTTTACAAAGAATTTATTCATATAAAACAATTAAAATACACTCACAACTTCGCAAACTTATCGCAAAGCATACTTACACATTCTATGCCTCTTCTTTACCTACACAAAGCACATTTTGCTTAGGTATTTATTTACAAATTAGAAGATAAGGCATTAAAACTATAAATGCAGTTTAACCGAATTTAGAATTAGTATTTAATTGCATAACATGCATGCTAATCACATTTTGGCTTGCTTTTGTAAGCTAACTCATTGTTCTATGTTTCAAAATATAATTTCGACAATTACTTCGAAACTATCATTTACTCGTTCTAAGTTATCAATTTCTTTAAAACACTACCTCACATAACTCACATATGCTAAGTCATATTTCATTTATGTCTAGGTGTTTAAAAGTTTCATAAACAACCTAAAAGGTTCCGATATGATTTGGTAAAAATTGGAAACGAAAACAAACTCAAAATATTGCAATTTCCTGCCCATCATGTCCCATGTCTATAACTTATACCTCTATATGTTCCTTAATTTTGATCTAGCAAGCATTCAAATTAGGTTTTTGGGTCTTTCATAAATTCCAGCCCCCCCCCCCCCACCATGTTTGTAGTTTCCATAGCATCAAAGATCAGGTCATTTGGACTTCTAAGTCATGAGATAAGTACCAAACATCACAAGTTGCTCCAATATAGGGCAACATCAGGTCATCATTTTCGATCTCAATTTCCAATATCATACAGCCAAAATTAGGTCTGAATCTCTTCTATAGAATCTTAGTTCTATGTCTTAAGTTCCATTTCTAATTGGAATCACCCAATTTGGAATAAGACTGGTTTGATTGAACTGAGAACCTATGACAGAATTTCACTAAACGTCGCTATTCATACCACACTAAAAAACCTAGCCATGGCAGATTCTCTCAACCTTAATTTTTTGATTTATTTTCTTCAACCCATAAATGCTTCCAAACCTATTATCTACTCTATGGAAAGTCAAAATCATTATTGATCTTACACAAATCCATTCTATGCAGAACCCAGAAAACTAGAAATTTATGTTATGAAAACTTACTACTTTCTTTTGATCTTTTGGATAATTGAATAACACTTAGTCTTGACAACGCTCTCGTCAAATCATGCTCCAAAACCCATCAAAATTGCAGCTTCCTTCTCCTTTTTCTTAGCAATGAGTAACCTTTGCTTCTCTTCTTTCTCTTTTACTTTTTGGGCTCTCACTTTCACTACATTTTTCTATCAATGGCCAGCCACCAAAGTTTAAAGAAGATGAAGGCTATGTTTAATTACAAGTTTGCCACCATTTCTAGTATAATTACATCTTTATCCTTAATAACATCTTATAATTATAACTTTACCAAAATGTGTCATATTTACACTTTTACCAAAGTCACTTGTCACCATTTAATTAGTTATCTTCTAATGACTCATCAATCTACTAACTTCTTGTAAAATTTCCAAATTGTCATTTAATGAATACAAAATGACCAAATTATCCTTTAATGCATACAAAAAGTCTAAATTGTCCTTTAATGCATTTAATTCACCAACTAACCGAATTGAATTCTAAAAGTATTTTACAACCGTCTTATAATCAAATTGATCATAAAATACTCGAATTAGGGTCAATACTTATTGATTGGATGTTTAAAAAAATCGAATGGGTTTAAAATCCTCAATACCCATTATTTTCCAAAAAGGACATTTTAACCCTAAATTTTCAAAACTCTCGAAATTTATTCGATTGGGCTTATTTTCGATCCATTTTAACATCATTAGACTCTAATGCCTATTCCAGGTATATTTCAAATTTTTAGGGATGGGTCCCCAAAATCCCTATTTATGTGAAAATACAATTCACCGAAATTTACTATTCATCTAGAATTACGAATCATCGAAATCATCCAGATTATATTTTAAAATGCCACTTAAATCCTTAAAGCATATTTTGGGGCTTTTAAAGCTCGTTCAGACTCATTCCGTTACATTTTAGAGTTTTCAAAAAAAATTCGAGAAATTTCTAATTGAGCCTAAAACCATTTATGGTCAATTTGTGATCTCAATTATAACCTCAATAATACATTTTAACGCTTAAATTACTCTAGTATATCATAAATAGAGTACACTCTATAAAATGCATGTACAACACATTACACAATACAATAATCAAACTAGGATATTATAATAGGTGACAACTCTTTCCAAAATATTTCATATATATCATTCATAACCTTACCTCTAAATTCATATGATCATGAGTCTGCTCATCCAAATCATACAAATTTAGTTAAGTAGGAGCCATTAATTTAAGATAAAATATATTCAAGTTAAAGTGGCCTTGATTTTGCTCAACCAACCAAATAATAAATAATATCTTGATTTTATTATTAAATAATGGAAGGCAACTATCACGTTCTCAATGTATACTAAATATTTAATTGAGGGATTTAAATTTTCAAAAAATTTTGTCTAACAAAACATAATATAATATTATTATATTTATAATTTCTAATATAATCTAATTATGAAAGAAACTATTTAAAACATTTATTTGACTCTAATTATTGATTTGATAACTATTTTAATTTAATAATTAAACTTCTTGAAAAATTAAACTAAATTTTAAAAATATTCTTAATAATAATTAATCCTTTAAAAAAATTAGAAAAATACCTTTTCAATTTTTTTTGGAATATAAACTAATTTAATCTCTATTAAAATAATTTAATTGAAATTAAGGTTGAAAATATTAAAAAATCAAATGAAAAAGATGGGAAACTACCTATCGCGTGCTCTGTTAGGCACACGTCCATACATTGACTGGCGCGTGCGTTCTACCAGAGATGTTGTTTCCCAGAGAGGGCACGTGTATCCGTCGTTTTTCAATTTAAGGGTTTCCTTACGCTGCATATGATTGTTGTCTCCGGTAGCTAGAGACGGAACGGAACAAAAATTTGGAGACAGAACGGAACAAAAACTGGAAACAGTGAGGTGTTTAGTTATGATGGACAAAACAGAGAAAATTGTCTCCGTCTCAAGGACAGAATTTGTTTGGTTGCAGGGGATAGAACGAAAAAATAGTGCAAATAATGAATATGCCCCTAGTCCTTAATATAATTAGAAATATGTAATTCATTTATACTTTTATTAAGAATGGTTTGTATTGGTTAAAAAATTAACAAATAATAATAATAACAACAATTTCAAATTAATCACGAATAAAAATAATAATAATTGTTATTGTTATTTTAATAATAAAAAATAATAACATTAATAAATAAGTGAAAAATTTATAATAATAATAAATTTGAATAATAATAAATAAAAATTATATAATAATAATAATTATTATTATTATTATACATAATAATAATAATTAGATATAATAATAATAATAAACACAAA
>JANVCL010000009.1:10740895-10751917 GCA_026546855.1 Erythroxylum incrassatum
CATAATAAACATAAACCCCCACTCCTACCAATACAATTCACTGTAAAACAATTATCATAGCGAACCAAACGACAAACTTCCTCAATTTTATTCCGCTGCACTAGCGTCTCCATAAGAAAAACAGTCATAGGTCTATAGGTAAAAAGGAGATCACTGAGTGCCCGTACCACGCCAGGGTCACCTAACCCTCGGTAATTCCAGCGTAAGATACTCATTGTCGTCGGCGAGGACCAACAATTTTAATACATCATCTTCTTCATCAGATAAGGCTAAAGATGAAAAGTGGTCCTCCATAACTCCACCAATAGAAATCAGAAAAGAAAAGAAAGAGAACAAAGACTAAAAAAAATCAAGAAGAGAGATGAGATTAGATCATTCTAGGGTTGAGATAATGCATAACGCACAGGTACGTGCATAAAGCTGAAAAGAAAACCTAGTTATCTGCCATTATCAGCTAGTAATCTCTCACTTTTGTGTATGAACTTTTGAGTGACATGATAATGAAAAGCAAAATCAGTAGATCTGTTTAATTTCTAGTTGGTAGATGGTTATCCGCGCAATTTAATCTGACCTTTCCTGAGACTGTGAGCAACTTGGTCTGTACTGGAGTTGGTTTTGCGTAGGAATCTATCTTAGAGATGGGGAAGCAAATAAGTTGATGGAGTAGGGAGATCTGTACTTTTGTTCTTGTCATTATCATTACCTAAAAGGGAATTGACATTTTGGTGTACTTGTGCTCACCACACCAGCTCAAGAGGCGTTCATATTATTGTACTTTTCAATTTATATTAAGAGCCTAGAGAACTAGAAAGGAACTATTTTTCCATTACTACAAAATAGAAAGCACAAGATACTATAAAGTTCAGTTTTGAGTTAGGTACAGGTAGTTGTATTTCAGTTCAAAAAAGAAATAACCGCCAAGATTTACGTCAGAAATTCATATTAGTTCTATAGATAAGATGAAGCATGTTGCTTCACGATGTAAAAAACATTGGGATTGTGGATCCAGTTAGCTCTGGTGTCATATTCAAATATATTGAATTTTGATAGAATAGAATGCCCCAGTCCGAAGAAAACAATACCCATTAGTGGATAAGACTTACCATAATAACCAAAACAAAGTAATGCGATCTCAATTTCCACATTTTATAATCATAATAATTATTAGGACGGAAGAGAGAGAAACATGCACAGATGAATACCGCGTTTTTCTGTTGTTCCAGAGGTTCTCTTCTTCACATGTTATCGGCTGGCTCTTTCTCTCTCTCATTACTATTAGGATTCTCTTTCTCTCGCTCTACCTATTGTCGACGCAAAATCTCCCGGTAATCCCATTTAATTGTCTGTCTATCTTTTTTCAGTTTCCTCATTCCATTGCCTTGTCTTGTCGCTTGTGTTGGTCTAATTTTGTGAATCGGGCGCTGAGGTCTTGATTCCTTTTAATTTTATATATCACTTACATGGTATAAGAATCTTGGATTTTGTTTTTATGGTTTGTTCATTTCTGTTATTCCATTTTGCAGGATTGTGGTATGGAGGAGGAGAAGGAAAATTGTACTTCTTAGTTGGGGGTGAAAAGTTTTGTATGTGGAAATGGATTCCGCTAGGAGTTGGCTTCAGAAGTTTCAACCGAGAGACAAGTCGAGGACGTCCAGTAGCAGGAGGAAGGACCCTTTTGAAGAAGACAAAGAAGACTCCTCCAAACACGATATGGATGATGAAGCTCTGTCCAGTACCACCAAGCAGAAAGCTGCCGCCGCTAAGCAGTATATAGAGAATCACTACAAGGAGCAAATGAAGAACCTTCAAGAGAGGAAAGAGCGGTAATGCCCATAATCTATATTACAGTACAAGATGGGGTGTTGCCCATTTCTGATCTTTACTTGAAAATGGGATTGCTTATAGTGGTTGTTCTTGATTCATGTTTCCTAGTGCTGAAATTGTTCTCACATATTGAATGGTTCAGTCAGGTATGCGGTGTATATGAGTGTCTAACGTGTCTCATTCTGTTCTTTCTTTAATAGGCGAAACATACTGGAAAAGAAATTAGCGGATGCTGATGTTTCTGAAGAAGATCAGAGCAACCTCTTGAAATTCTTGGAGCAGAAGGAGACTGAATACATGCGCCTTCAAAGGCATAAAATGGGTGTTGATGATTTCGAGTTATTGACAATGATCGGCAAAGGTGCATTTGGTGAGGTATGATTTCTTTCTGGCTTGTTGGATTTTATTTTATCCTACAGCTGTTCTTTCCTAATCTTTATTGAGCTTTTGTTTATCAGTATTTTTAAGGGATAATATGTTTTCTGTTTTTATTTTATTATTATTATTATTATTTTGCATAAGCTTAAAACCTATCAATCACTCTATGTGCCTGACTATTTGGACACCAAATCTTCTGGTCTATTTATGTAATTTAACTTCAAGCTATAGGATATGACCGTTGAATGGATTATCTACTTTTGAGAGCTCTAAAGTATGTGTTAATTTGGTGTGGTATTGAATTTTTGCTACTAGGTAGCTACTATATCCAGAACGATATTTTTGTATACTTCTTGAGAAGATGAAGTATAAACTTCCCTTCTTAATTTACTTTCATTTGCTGAATTCTAAGAGGTTCAGAGATGTGTCTACGCAAGAAATGTAGAGCTTTCTTTTATAGTTGACATCCTTCAACCACATCCAGTATTGATGGGAAAATGTATGTAATGACCAAAAGTAGGCTGTATATGGAAAGTGTGATGATACTTTCTTTTCCCGCAAAAATTTGTTAGTTATTAGGTGCTTTTTACCAAAAAACTTATGACAGAAATTTCTTTACTGATCAGGTCAGAGTCTGCAGAGAAAAGACAACTGGCAATGTGTATGCTATGAAAAAGCTCAAGAAATCAGAAATGCTCCGTAGAGGCCAGGTATGCATTTTGTTCACTGGTTAATGGTTCTAAACAGATCTTCCCGTTATAGTCAGTGCAATGGGTTTATGCATTTCTGTTTTATAGGTTGAGCATGTGAAAGCTGAAAGAAATTTACTTGCAGAGGTGGACAGCAATTGCATTGTCAAATTATACTGTTCCTTTCAGGATGATGAACATCTTTACCTTATTATGGAATATTTACCTGGTGGAGATATGATGACTTTACTAATGAGAAAAGATACCTTGTCTGAAGACGAAGCTAGATTTTATGTTGCAGAGACAATGTTGGCCATTGAATCTATTCATAAACACAATTACATCCACAGGTTTGTGGAAAATGGATGAGTATTTGTGCATTAGATAATTAGACTTTAAATTTTGATTAACTGAACCTTGTCTTGATGTCTATCATACAGGGATATCAAGCCCGATAACTTACTTCTTGACAGATATGGGCATTTGAGGCTGTCTGATTTTGGACTGTGCAAACCATTAGATTGCAGTACAATTCAGGAAGGGGACTTTTCAGTAACAACTAGCAATCCTAATGGGGCTATGCAAAATGAAGACCTCTCAGCAGCTCCAAAGCGCACACAACAAGAACAACTACAGCACTGGCAGAAGAACAGGAGGACGCTTGTAAGTTCTCTGCCATTATGCTTCTGGAACTTTTTTTCATATCTGTATCCATGCATGCCTTTTTCTATCACATTACCACAATTTTGGATTTGAATAGACGAAAGCCTTAAATTGATTTGAGTTGAATTGCCACTTTAGGTCTATTTGAAAGACATGACCTGAACAACAGCTTAGTCAACCCAGATTTTTGCATGTTATAGATGGTCCATAGCTTCATATATATTCACAATGAAGTGTTCAATTTTTCCTCTTCCTTCTCTAACATTTGACATTTGGGCACTCCAGGCTTATTCTACTGTTGGTACACCTGACTATATTGCTCCAGAAGTTTTGTTAAAGAAAGGTTATGGAATGGAGTGCGATTGGTAAGTACAGTCGAAATTGTGCACTAATGAGAAAGTTGGACATCTTATGAAAATTCATCGATTGTATTGCTTTTGGATGGTGATTTTACGTTTAAGAACAAAACAAATCAGTTAATGTGTATTTACACACCATAGAATGTGATGTATGGAATAGTGTGATATTGCTTTACTTTGCATGCTGTACTGACTAAGGTGATTTTGAGATCATTTGGATGATTGATGGCACATCATGTATATAGTATTAGTATCTGGTGCTCGAACTAAGAACCATGTCAATCCTAGGTGGTCACTTGGCGCTATTATGTACGAAATGCTTGTGGGATATCCACCTTTCTATTCAGATGATCCAATGACAACTTGTAGGAAGGTAAGTTAGACATACCTGATACTTTAATTACTTACATAATGATGTGCCTTAATGGTAACTATAATATTGTTGACCATACTACTCCTTTCAGTTTCCTTTGGCCTTATGATCTAGCAATAGGATTATATATGGAAAGCATCCAATGCTGCATCTTAGAAAGCCATGTACATACTAATTTTTTTCCCATCTATGCCTCCAGTATATTTATGTTCTGTCTCCATACAGAACTGCATTTTCTGCAGTTAATATTGACCTATTTTGAACTGAATCTTAGCTTCGATATGGAGCTCCTGAGTTATGTTTGTTCATTATCCAGAGTTATGTTTGTGCATGATCAGTATCTGGCATGGTGTTCCATAGATTTTTGTCGATTGTTCTGGTTACATTTCATGCTTCATTGGTATAGTATGGTATAAGTAAAAGATATCTCTGAATTTACAACTGGGTGTAGGTGGATTCTGATAGAACTCAAAAACAGGTGAGGAAAATGATGTAAATTGGTATTGATTTCTGTAAACGGATACAATGATAATCTGGTTTTTCGAGGGCCAGTACCTCCAGCCTAAGGCTCAAACAATTGTCATTCTTCACATGTCTCTCTCCTCCCTACATTCTGTTATTTGTACTAGAATAGGACAACCCGATGATTGGCTGTCAGTACTATTACTAACTACCCGAATCGCAACATACCCCATCCTCAGCCTATTTGCTGCCCTACCCTCTGCTTATTTCTCCTAACATAGAATCGGGTTACCTTGGGTCTATCAGATTCCTCCGTTCTTTGTTTCTTGTTTATTGTAGACTGCTGTTTTGCAAATTGAACTTTAGAGATGCATAAAGTATATCTCTTACTTTACCAGCAGACTTTAGCATCCGTTTTCGCTTAATTTAGAAAACAATTAAAAAATTCGAAATGAACTGCAAAAGAAAATTTCAAGTAATGTTCAAACTGACATTACTTTCCTTTGCTTCAGATTGTGAACTGGAGAACCCATTTGAAATTTCCAGAAGAAGCAAAACTATCTACTGAGGCAAAAGATCTCATCAATAAACTTTTATGTAATGTCAACCAGAGATTGGGTTCAAAAGGCACGGATGAATTAAAGGTGGTGTATGGTGTGTCCTTTTCTGAATGTTTGGATTTGCTGGATAAGCAATTTGTTGATACAAAGAATTACCTTCCTGAGTTTCTCTTTTTCAGGCTCATACATGGTTTAATGGCACAGATTGGGATCATCTCTATCAGATGGAGGCTGCATTTATCCCTGAGCTGAATGATGAGTTGGATACTCAAAACTTTGAAAAGTTTGATGAGGTATTACATTTAAATTTGTGGTTGATTTCGGTGATACATATCTTCAATGTTCATGTTTCTCATTACACTTGTTTTATGTCCTTCCTTTTGACTCCATAGTCTGAGCACCAGACTCTAACTTCATCAAAAGCTGGCCCATGGAGGAAGGTCAGTTTACAAATATTTTATGCTTGTACAGCTGGCTGATTTTTGCATAGCATCATTTTATCGATTCTATTCAACCCACTGTAACCTTTAAACTGTGAAAGCGTGTGCATGGATTGTATTATCTTTTTCAATCTTAAAATATCACTTTGCAATATACTTTTCATCTTCTATAAATGGAATTCTAAGTAACTCAAATGATTTTCTCCATATTGTATTCCAGTTCTATTTTGTGGCTTGTTTGGTACTTGTGACGTTGGCTTATTCCAAAAACAAACAATTTCTTTGTCATGGTTTTCGTCATTAGCGTCTAGTGTTGCTAGGAACAAGTAAACTTAGAAGGTTGTGGTTCATTGTAAATTGATTATTTATCTCTTAGAAGGTTGTGGTTCATTGTAAATTGATTATTTATCTCTGACCATTTTAATTGTTATGATGACTTTGGCTTTTTATTTGTTCAACGACTGTTGGTCATGCATGTTTTGTAGAAAAAGTTGAGTGGATAGGAATGGAACATTAGTTCCTGTCAATGTTAAATTTATACTACTCGTGAAGAATAGCTGTTGAGAGACTGGGTTATTGAAACGGCAGGAATTCACGCTGGATTCTACAGCATGAAAAGAAGTTAGAAATTAATATGTTCTATCTAAATTTATGTCTTTCCTGAAATATATTCGGCAAGATAATGGTAGATTTACAGTCATCTAAAGTACGAGTTGGATGTCCTTGTCATTCTTAAATTTTCTTTGAAGAGCTTTCTGACGTGTGCCTGAATACATAAACTAGCAATTTTGCTAGGAAAGTCTCTCCTGTGTGAATTTTGGTTAGTTTTTAATACCAAGGTCTACGAATTGTTTTGTGATACTAATTTGATTAATGATTCAGCCTTATTCTTTTGAGATTCTACAGGAAGATTCCGGAGGACTACTACTCTTCTATTAGATTATCACTTTCTATTTGATTATTCCCATTCTAATTCCCATATCTCTATTTTCAGATGCTCTCATCCAAGGACATAAATTTTGTGGGCTACACATACAAGAACTTCGAGATTATAAATGATTACCAAGTTCCAGGGATGGGTAAATATCTTTCATAGATTATTGAACCTATAATATGTCATTTTGAATGGTTTTACTTTCTAAGGGTTTATCTTTTGTTTTCTGGCCAAATAGAGTATAAGGGGAAGTAACCTAATCTCGGGCTACTTAAAGTTCCGATTTGTGCACAAAATGCATCCAAACTTTCTTTTCATTCCAACCAAGGAATATGTTAGATTACTTTAATAATCATAAAGATGTGACAATATTATTTGGGTTGATTCTAATATGACATGGGCCATGATAATGGCTATTAGACTTGTAGAGACTAGGGTTTATTTATAATTAATAAGAATTCTTCCCTCTCCCTTAAATTTAGTGAAGGGTTACTAAAAATAATAAAATATACATTTTTTTACCATTGGAAAAGAACGAAGAAAAGAGAAGGAGAAAGTGAATAAATTCTTTGTTTAGAGAAGGTGTTTGCATCCAAAAGGAATAAAGATTTATCATTGTAGACACATTTTAACCATGGACTAAGGTTAGTATTTCTTTCTCTGTCCTATAATATGAATCCTAATTAAATGGGTTGAATTGGTTGTGTTATAGATGATCTTAGGAGAATTTTAGACTTGAAATATTGTTTAAAATCTCATAGTTTATATCAAACTTCCAACTACAGATGCATAGGGAATAATTTCATTTTCTTTCGTTCCAAATTGTTATTAGAAAATTGTATTTCACTAAATTTATCCTTTTTTTGAGTTAGAAAACATTTTTCTATCCTAAATCTCTCTAAATACTTTACTGATGTATCTTTTTTGACACAATCCTTGTGTCCTGTCATGGAATATTTTTATTCCAATCACATAGGATATCTTAGTCATATCTTTTATGGCAAAGTAAACTATAAGATTCTAAACAATATTTCTAAGTTTAGAATTTTCCCATGATCATTTATTCAACCCATTCAATTAGGATTCATACTATTAGAAAACAAAAGAAATACTAATCTTAATCTATGTTTAATATATGTCTACAATAATAAATCTTTACTCTTTTTAGATGCAAACACCTTCTCTATAAAAAGAATTTGCTACTTTCTCCTCCTCTTTTCTTCGTTCATTAGGTTTTTATTAATTATAATAAAACCTTAGTAAATATAATATTTTTTAACAAGCCCAATAATTATTATCTTGGGCCATTTTATATTAGAATCAACCCAAATGATATAGGTCACATCTGTATGATTATTAAATTAATCCAACAGAAAATCCTCTTTGCTTCAGCAATAATCCTTTGGTTCTCTTGATAAGCGGAACATGCAAATGCGAACGCATGTGCGCATCTGTAAGAGAGAGAGAGGGGAAGAGGGGTTCAGAAGCAAAGAAACTAGTTCGCAATGAAATCCAGAGGGTGTACCTCGAATTTTTTATGCTCAGACTTTAGCTTGTTTATAGCTTTTCTTCTTTTTTCTTTTTCTTTCTGGTTTGAACTGGTTTGATTCGTAAATTAGAAATCTTTTCCTATTTGCTGATCTCAATCTTTTTGGACAGCTGAATTGAAGAAGAAGAACTCAAAATCAAAGAGGCCAACCATCAAGTCACTTTTTGGTAAGTTGATTGGAAAATGTGCTTACAAACTTCATGGTTGCATCAACTGCATTATCTTTATGTACATGGTTGCATTACATCAAGTGTAGTATATTGTTCTCAACCAATCTTCATGGCTTCGCTTGTGCAGAAGGAGAGTCGGAGGCATCAGAATCATCAGATACTGCTAGCGCTGAGCGACCTGTTCAAGGGAGCTTCTTGAAGCTCTTACCTCCCGAATTAGAAGTTTATCAAAGTGCAAAATGATAATCTTTAAGATCCAATTCAATTCATACCGTCAGATGGATAGGGAGCTCTACCTGTTAGCCACCTGCAATCTGACAGTTGTCATTGCCCGTGAAGCACAAGAAGCTTCTTATCTATTCCGAAGAAAGTGTCAGGTAGGTTTTGAAGCAGCAATAGATATGCTGATGTATTCAATTAACCCGAGAGTAAACACTAATTTATTCACCATTGTAACATGATTGACATTTTTTTCACCGATTTACTTGGAATTGTTGTACCGATACAGATAAGTTATCTGTCATTCTGTGTACATGAACACTTGTTCTTTGGACTGACACCCAGTTAAAAATATTAGGGACTGCACGAGTCAGTTTCTCTTTTGAAGGTTTTTCGAGTTAACAGATAGGAAAGATTGCATTTTTTTCCCCATGCTTATGTCTCTTTTGTGGAGAAGATTTAAGTGCAATTTTTTTTCTTCTCATGCTTATGTCTCTTTTGTGGAGAAGATTTAAGAACTAACTGAATTTTTTAGTTTGTAAATATCAAATGCTTTAAAATTTCAATTAGAAGTGAAATTATTGAAATAAGAAGTTTAAGGTTTAAAAAGTTTAATTAATATTAAGCTATCATAAAATAAATAAAGATCGAATAAATTTTAAAATATAATTAAAAAATATTTTTATCATCGAAATATTATTAAAAAATGCCGTAAAATAAAAATTAATTAGTTTATTTTAATTTAAAAAATTGATAAATTTATAAAAACTAATTAATTAATTAATTTTTTATAATAAAGATTATTAAAATAAATACTGAAAAGTTGATAGGTTAAAAATTTTTACCTTAAAAATAACCAAATAAATTCTATATCTTAATCATTATATATATCGACTAGGGCAAAAAGTGAATGTCTTTGCTTTTGCACCCAAATGGTTAACTACTCAAACTAAAATCTGATAAGCAAAATTAATTATTTGTTTAAAATAAATTAAATATTTATTTATATTTTGGTTTTATTCTAACCAAAATCAGATCAAATTAGTATTAACACGTTCATTTTATTTTTAGTATTATTAATATCATTTTTATATAAATTACTTTTCACTAAAAAATATAAATATCAAGAATAATATGTTTCAAAACAATATAATATTTCAAATGATTCACTTAATTTTATATTTTGTTAATTTTCATTAAATTTATTTTCTCTTTATTAAAAATAGATAAATCGATTTATATGATTATTTTTTCTTAAACTTCCTAATTAAATATTAATACTTAAACAAGAGTCGCCTCAATATACAAGACTCCCGCTTGACTTGTTTTTTAATTATACATAATCTTTCTTTTATATTTTGCAAAGAAGTTATTTCTGTAATTCTATAAACTCTTTTCAGACAAAATAGTAACCTTTTCGATTGCTTCAAAGCTCAACTTGTTCAGTATTAATACTTAACAAATATTTAAAATAGCATTAAACTTTGCTTGTTTTTTAAAATTACATATCTTATAATTTTTAGTCCTATTGTAAAATTTTTAAAATAAATTCAATTAGATGATTATATTCAGCAGAGATACGGATTTTGTACCACACCGGCCGAAAAACGGAACAAAATCGGTAAACGTCGGTACCGACATCGAATTCGGTTCGATACCGGCGCTTACTGGATGGTACCGGCCTGAACCATCAATTCCAGCCAATACCGCAAATTCTGAAAATTGCAAGGACTAAATTGCAATTTCCGAAAGTTTTAACCTAAAAATGTCCCCCTTTAGGATTCTTCTTCGGTTCGGTCTCCTCTCTCCCACACTGCACGCCTCCTCTCTTCTTCGGTCTCTCTTTCGGTGTCTCGCTCTCAGCGTCTCCTCACCGTCGACATCTCGTCCAGTTCTCCAGTCCTCCTCCTTCAAGTCTTCAACCGGTGATTTGTTTGCTTTCTCCCTTGGAGGCTTCGTCGGATCAGTCTTGTAACATCTCATCACTGGTGGGAAGGGTAAAATAGTAATTTGGGACGGGTTATGAGTGGGTACACGTATCTCGGCATGTTCATGCATCATATGGCCTTTATATATATGTGATTAGAAATTTTTGTATATGCATGCATTTATGACATTTCCCGGCATATGTTTCTATAAATGTGATTTTTGTGAAAGATTATGATTTTGTGCTTGAAGGTGAATTAGAGTGAAATTTTGTGAGTTTTACATTTTGGGAAATTTTAGAAAATTTTTTGAAATTTTTTGAGAAAAATTTTCGGACCAAAAAAATTACCAAGGGGCGGACTCATGGGATTTTCGGTACTGGAAATGACTGTCCAATGACACTGAAAAATTAGATACATGATTTTAGGATTTATTACTTTGAGCCATTAGAATTTGGAGAGAAATTGGAGTAGAAA
>JANVCL010000009.1:10797149-10810330 GCA_026546855.1 Erythroxylum incrassatum
TCATCATCATCATCATCATCATCATCATCATCATCATCATTATTATTATTATTATTATTATTATTATTATTATTATTTGATTCTTGTTGTAGTAACTCCTGATAGAATAAGTTCAGGTCAGTAGGTCACTGCCTCCATCTATAACTTGTCCACCATAAGAAGCAAAAGGCTAACTTACAACTAACAAGCATCATCAACATGTTGAAGATTTACGTATCTCTGTAAACAATCAGCCAAATTTGACATTAAATAGCTAACCTGATTATAAGTATCATATCTTGTGTATAATTCCAGACATTGTATCTGTTGCTCCATATTTAAAAACAACTTACAGACACAGGCAAAGGATTTGACTTTCCACATATGATTAAGGTAAAAGGCAGTAACTGTCCTAAAGTGAGCATTTAAAACATCCAGATCTCTTTGCAAGACGAGTCTTATACATCCATTCAAGTTTGAGGCTGAGACATAGGTTCATATAACTCAAAAGATTCCAAAAGCAACATGTCAATGGGAGACCTCCGTGTGTAATATCCTGAAAAGAAAAAGCCTACAACTAAGATGGTGCTAAACCCAGATAGACTCATCTTGTATCTTATTGAATATCTTGGTATGAAAGAAATCATGATTCACTTGGAAGTTGACTGATCACTCTACAAGTCCTCTTTCCCTTCAAACAATTTCTCTTTTACTGCAGAAGGTGATCCAACATTCACAGCAACTGGTCTTGGTTCTTCAACCAAGCTAAGATGGATTCGCCAGACTTCAAACTGGAAAATTTCCAAAAAATCAAATAGTCCCAACTAGTGCCTTCCACAAGCTGAGAAAGACCTTATTGAAGACCCAAATTTCTCTGCGGCGAAAAGAAATCCCTCAATATGTTATTAGAAGCTGATAAGCTCAAAAACTTGTAGGCCTCACTACCTAATACAGATTCCATGACTGCCTTGTCTTCACTTCCCCAAAATTTCTCATCCATTTTTCCTCTTTCACGATCAGCACACCGTCACGACCCATGTATCATCTGAGCCATCCAACGTGGCAAATACAAGTGAGATAGCAATTGCATCAAATCCTAGGGGAAGACCGTTGCGTGAGAAGAGGGAGCCAGTGGTTCTGAAGGATTTCGTGTGGGGCTAGCTATAAGTTTGTTACATTTTTCTGTTAAGCACTATCTTATAAATAATCATAAGACTGTATTGTGAGGGCAAGAATTTTCCAAAATTGGCTATGCCCATTCCTTTCCCCTCATCTGGGTACCATTGTACCAGATTTTCTTTTCTTTCTCGATCCCTTTGTTTGTCAATTTCCCTGTAATAGCACTATTTCCCTGTTGCTGACGTTGAGAATCTATCAAAGAAATCTTTCTCCTTATTGTTGTTCAGTACATTATCGGTTGCTTCCTTACACACACAAACCTCAAATTCTCCTAACTTAAAACCTCAAAACTTCAAGCTCATCCCTCTAATCAAATTCCTGAAAATGTTTAAAGAGAAAAAGGAAAGAAAGACGTTCAGCCGAAACTCCAAACACCGACTAAAATCACCAAAATCCCATTTCAATAAACTCAAAACACGTTATTAAAGCAAAACAATATGGTTAAAAGGAACAGGGCAAAATTACTGCAGACACATCAGGCAAATTCCAAGAACCTGCTAAAAAAGTTTACTAAATAGTAGGATGAGAGCAAGTAAAGAAAAAAAAAGGGAGAGAAAAAAAGACTTACCTGTGAATTATAGTAACCTACGAACTTGAGATGCCTGAAATTCCCATATAACCGAAAGCTTGAAGACGTTTAGATTAGATTTGAGCTCTAGGGTTTTCCTTTCTTCAACTTTTTTTTTCTTTTAATGTTGAGAACTGAAAAAGAGACTTTGGTAGTGGCAATTTTTGTAAGAGGTTCTTGAGAGTTGACAATGCCATTGTACTCGAACCTCAAAGCTTTCCTACACCCTCTAAGGTCTTCCAACGAAGTACGCCGCATCTATCGGACCTATATTCGCTGCCATTATTAGTCAATGCATTGTATGGAGCAAAGAGTCAGAGACAGAGACGGAGGGATGATGAAGATTTCTTTTAACATACCTTAGAAATCCGTCAGCGAGTTGCTCGGAGAATCACAACTAGAACAAAGAACGAATAGTAACTGAGAAAAGTGTGAGAGTGAAGACGGTAAGAGAGGGAGGTAATTGTCCAGAAGCTAAATAGACGTGTTTTCCTATTTCAGACATGCATGGAATAAGCAAAAACAGGTTCATATGATCTTTACCTATTCTATCGTGTCTAAGATAGGGTATTCTTACAAATGGTTATTCTTTTAACGTTTTTCCTACTAAACAATGGAATAGATAATGTATAAAACTGGCCCGAAATTTGGAAAACAGACATGTAATGTAATTAATGACGACACTGAACAATCATTGTTCGAACAAGGAAGGGACACATATGGCTATTATTAGTCGGCTACTAACGGCTAACTGGGTGATGCAATTATGATAATAACTGCTATTTATGTTGCCTGAGTTGCTAGGGAAGCGCTGATGCACCACGCGCATATTATATATATATTATAATACCGAAACTCCATCACGTATTTTACACAAGACGCATCAATTGTTTATATCACCAAAATTCTCACTTAGATTTTATTATTGCCGCGATTAGTTTATGTGTACTAGACTATTTGTAATCACCTTCTTTCTAAACTAATCTAATGTTAACATGCGCAATGGTCAAATCAGTTATTGCATTATTTTCTTTTCTGAAAATGAAAACTTTCCCATTATCTCACAATTAATTCCATTTTTTAACCTCAGTGATAAGGTGTTTTTCTGCTTCTTATATGTACATAAGTAATTTAAATCTGCAAAACAAATACGGATGAGACAAAGATCATCAAATTATAATATGAATTTCCATTAGTAACTTTAATATTATAATATGTCCTTTTCATAAATTATTGATCATCCGCACCAACAGTATGTATTTAGTTATAAGGACTTAACATTGATTTCATTTTCAACCACAGCTCTTATTAATGTTTAATTATATTGGTCAATTGGGAAATTAAGATCAATAAATTAAAAAAATCATACCATTAATGGTGAGGAGATTAGAATGATTAGAGAAAAGAAAGGGTCGGAATTATCATGACATGGGCGAAAAATGGATGCCTCGCTGTCGACTTGAGATCGGACCATAAGCGCTCCTAGTTCAGACAGCTGTCCCATAAAGTTCACTATTCAGACTGCACACAATTCTATTAATTAATCTATTCCACAAAATCTAAACCACCATTTATTTAATAGAAAATTTCTGACTATTTTTTAAAATTCTAGATCATAGAATATATGAAAACTAAAAATTAGACATTAAGCATAAAAATAATAATAACTCCTAGAAAAATACAATGAAAGAATTTCGTCAATGATTAACAATTTTTGTCATTGCTTTTTATTGAATAAAAAAGTTCATAATAAATACGGAATGATATGATTGTGGGAGATAAAGCAAAAAGAAAGGGGAAGGAAAAGGCACGTCCTTGAGTTGGCAGTCCATAAACGTCAGGCGGCACAAAGAAAGGGTGTCCTTCGGTTTCATGAGTAAATAGAAAATAAAAAAATCAAAGTCCCAGTAACCAACGTCCCTCCCTTGCAACCTACCCCACGCCTCATTTTACCTTTTTATCTTTTCTTCTTTCTTCCTCAAATCTCCCTCGTATCCTCCTCATAACACATACTTACATACACACCTCTATCTTTTTTTCTACTTTTATTCTCTCCCCTTTTGGACATTGCTTCTCGATCTGCACTTCAATTTTTGTTTCCTATAGTTTCTCTTTTCTCCCTCGCTTTCTCTCATTCTTTTTAAAAATAATATTCTGAATTCATTCCTCATTTTGTACTAGTCCGATTCCTCTGAAATCGGGCATCTTTATTTCTGTTTGGGTATTTGAAATTCTGGCTTCCGTCTTTTCGGTAATCGAAGTATGTGATTGGCAAAGAAAAAAAATTCGTTTTTTCCCTCAATTTTGCGTCTTTTTTTCAGATTTCATTTTCTACGATTGTTTGATTCTTTCCCCTTTTTGTTTTACTGGATTCTAGCTTTAATCTAATACCCATTTGCATGCTGCGTTTTGCGAAAGAGTAAAGTTTCCACTTTTTATTTCTGAAAAAGACAATCCGTTGATGTGTTGACTTTTCATTAATCTCTCGATTTTTCGGTGGTGAAAGTCTGGCCTTTTGGGCATGATATGTTGAAAAAGGCTAATCGGGTATAAATTTCGGAGAAATAGCAGTATTTCAGCTTCTGGGTTGGTTTATTCATCAATGGAGAAATCTAAAATTGATCACATAATTGGTGGCAAGTTTAAGCTGGGGAGGAAGATTGGGAGTGGATCTTTTGGAGAACTGTGTCTGGGTATGCTTGACTTTTAGCAATTTCATATTTTTCTTTATTTTACATCCAACTTTTTGCTTTTGTGTGGTCCTAGGGTTTGAAGTAATGTGATCACTTGATTTGGATGTTGTCTAGGTGTTAATGTACAAACTGGAGAGGAAGTTGCGATCAAACTGGTAAGTGGCATGTTTCTGTTCATTCAAATCTATATTCGTTTCCATAGATTATACTACATTGTAGTTGTGTTTTGTTGTAAGATGAATTTGATTTTATGGATAGTTTTTGGATGAAAAGCTGTCATGCTTAGAATATTCATATGATGTTTGTTATGATGATATCACCGTTGTTGCCCGTCTTACCTCTATTTTATGGTACTTCCATTCATCAATGTAGCAATTGTTCTTATCTATTCCTTATTCATTACGACTTCTCAAACTTTTGCCTGTTGAACTTGGTAATTGAATCCTCAGTTACAACTTCTGAGGCACGCTGGGAGGTAATAGTGAGTCACAAATTCTGAAGCATGCTAGGAGTTAATAGTGATCTAGTTCTAAAAACTTTTGAAGGACGTCTATAGAAATTAGAACAGTTCTAGGTACAAGGAGTCTCACGTGAGAATGGCAGAAACTTACACTGATTTAAAATGTTTCATCTTTTTTATTTTGTTTACTAAAAGTAGTAACTAGTAATTGAACTTTAGATGTTGATAATGGTCTCTCTCTCTCACTTTATATATTTGTGTGTGTGTGTGTGTGTGTGTAAAATATTGTATCTATCTCTATCTCTCTCATTCTAATATAGAAGTTGCGGATTGTCCCATGATACGCTCACTATATATATATATATATTTTTTGCATTTTTCCAGGAACCTGTGAAGACCAAGCATCCCCAACTTCATTATGAGTCAAAATTGTATATGCTTCTTCAGGGAGGAAGTAAGTCTCCTTTCTCTCTCTCGCACACACACACACACAAACACGTACATACCATTTAATTTGTGTTAGCTTCATGTCATGGTTCTTGTGAACGAAGTATGCTTGTGGTGCTGATTGATTTTTAGGAACCTTTTTATTTTTAATTTTTGACTAATAATCTGCTGTGATTCATGTGATGAAGCTGGGATTCCTCATCTGAAGTGGTTTGGTGTGGAGGGAGAGTACAATGTCATGGTTATTGACCTTCTTGGTCCTAGTTTGGAAGATTTGTTCAACTATTGCAACCGGAAGTTTTCATTGAAGACAGTATTGATGCTCGCTGATCAACTAGTTAGTACATGAGTTCAATCTATGTTTAACACTATTTCTTTAGTACATGAGTACACTATTTCTTTAACAGTGAAATAATGTATTTCTCTTTTTAATATCTTCAGATTAACAGAGTTGAATACATGCATTCTAGAGGCTTTCTTCATCGTGATATAAAGCCTGACAACTTCCTGATGGGCCTAGGGCGCAAAGCCAACCAGGTACTCATTCTTGGATAACTCCTGCAGTTATTTGTTGCAGTGAAGAGGTTAGAGTTGTTGCACATCAAATTGTGCGGTAAACTTTAGCTTTGTTATATATTCTATGATGAGGTGAAATATAATCTGTTCAAAGAATTCTTCTCTGTCTCAATGGTGAACATTTTTCATCCGCCAGTGGTACTTTTTATTTTTTTGGATCTCTTGGTTCCAAATTTTTGTTTGCATTTTTGTAAATCTTACAAAGCACCTTGCTATAACCTCCTTTCTTTTGTATGCCTGAGGTGTTGATGAAGAAATGTTCATCATAAACATATCACCTTCAGGTTATATGCTATTGTATTAAAAGTTTCCAATGTTTCCTTTAATTTTCTTTCAAACTGAGTGGCTGAGTGAGAAACTCTTAGTTTTATAGCAGAGCCTTCTTTTATTGGTTTTTCCACAACCAAATTTCATGCAACCAACCTTTGAAAAAATAAATGGAGGTTAGCCATGCAATGCAGTATTGTTATTCTATCTGGTTTTACTGTGGACCATATTAATGAACCATGCCCTGCATTACTAGTTCTCTGTGATAAATCTTTTCGTAAATTTCAAACTATAAATTTTCTATATTCGGATGAAAAATAGTTAATACTGCCACTGTGGCCTGGTTGTTTCTTATATTTGCAATTTTTTCTGATCATCTTATCCCAGGTATACATTATTGATTATGGCCTTGCAAAAAAGTATAGAGATCTTCAGACTCACAAACACATCCCATATAGGTAATATTTTTTCTTTGTGGTTATGCATCTTCATTATTGTCCCATAAAATTTCGTCCATGTACTTTCCACCTCCCTGTCAGCATATGTGTGAGCATTTCAACTGTGATGCTGCCTCTCGCCTCTCTTGTCTGTTTCTTTTTTCGTGGCTACTTATTCAAATTCCTACTTTATTTTTGTTGTCTTTACTGTTTCATTTCATTATAGAGGGAGCTCATATAAGTTTTGTTTGTAGAGAAAATAAGAACCTAACAGGAACAGCCCGCTATGCAAGTGTCAACACTCACCTTGGAGTTGGTGAGTTTCATTTCTGGATTTCAAGCAATTAAGTGGATGTCATGTCAACTTAGAACTGTCAACTGTTTCTAATGCGATTGGTATGATTCAATTGCCAGAGCAAAGCAGACGTGATGATTTGGAATCTCTTGGTTATGTTCTCATGTATTTCCTAAAAGGAAGGTTGAGTTTATATTACCCCATTTTAATTCAATCTCTTCTATTCCTTGAACATTGATCTACTTAACATTGAATACATTTCCTACATTTTCACTAACTTATTTCTTTCCTTTTTGGGTTTCAGTCTTCCATGGCAAGGATTAAAAGCTGGGACAAAAAAGCAAAAATATGACAAGATCAGTGAAAAGAAAGTTACAACTCCTGTGGAGGTGTGATCTTTATATCTTTTGATGATGTCAAGATCCTTATTGTAATGCACATTCAACACAAGTTAAAGAGTATACTGGTCACGCCTGAACTTGTTGCATTCAATTCTAGCAGAGAATACTACATTTTTGTGCATTAGACCGAATGGTTTAGAGTCTTTGGAAGTTGCATGGATGAATCATATAAATGAGGTCTTTGAGTTTGTTGGTGTATTTTTGTTTAACAATATATGATATGTCTTTTCCTCATCAACCCGTGTTTGTATAGTGGTGTAGGACAAATAGAAGCATTAACCAGCAGCTAAAAATCATAAATTAGGAAATATGACTGATATTAGGCTGTTGGAATATCAAGTTTCAGGTCTAAATTTTAGCTTGCAATGCTAAAATTTCAGAATAGGTATAGCTAAGTTTTTAGGGTTTGCTGAAAATTCAGGCTAGGATTTTAAGGTTTAATATGGTTGGAATTTGAGGTTGATATGGCTAGAATTTAATGTTTTGGTTGGTGGAACCTTAGTGAAGAACTTAATAAAAGGTAGGAAATTAGGAATCACTCTTAGGGTTAAGAATCACTCTTAGAAGAAAGCATCACACCTTCTAGTTGAAAACTCAAGTTTGCAGGAAAAATTTCAGGATCTCTTCTTATTGGAGGGCTGCGTACACATACTTATAGAGAAATTCTTAGAACCTTTATTCTAGTAAGAAAGGGTCCCTAACAAATTTAAATCCTATTCTAATAAAAATTCTATATGTTTAAGTTTTAAACAAATAAGATAATGTATTTAAAATTAGAATAACATAGCTATCTTACTACTACTTCCTATCTAGTAAGGAATCTTAACATAATCTAAATTTCAGCCCTTGTTGTCTTTGCTGTCAACTCAATTCTCATCTTTCATTCCACCAAATTAAGGCTTGTGATTGATTAATTTTTCTTCCTTTATTTCTTCTATTGACTATAAGCTCTTTTGCATCATATAGAAATACACTTTTATTTAAATCGGGTAAAGTTAGGGTGCATTATTCTGCAATTTGCTGGTCAATATAGTTTTCTTGCTGTATGACAGGTGCTTTGTAAATCATACCCATCAGAATTTGTTTCATACTTCCATTACTGCCGATCATTGAGGTTTGAAGACAAACCTGACTATTCATATTTGAAGAGACTGTTTCGAGACTTGTTCATTCGAGAAGGTGAACTGCAAAATTGGTTATTTTCATTTTACTGATCAACAAATCTGGATTTCTGTCCTAGATATTCTCTTTCTGATTCAAAATAACAGTCATGCTCTTTGGCAATGTTCTTAGTGCTATTTGAAATATTGATACTGCAGGTTATCAGTTTGATTATGTGTTTGACTGGACTGTTCTGAAGTATCCTCAGATTAGTGGCAGCTCCAGAGGACGAGTAAGTTGTTGAAAAGTAAAATGACCCTGAGTTTCTGGTCCTCCATGATGTTTACATGCCCTAATTCTTGCCTCTTTTCAGCATTCTAGTGGGAGACCTGGTCAAGTAGGACCATCTGCAGAAAGACCAGTAGAAAGGGTCTCAGGTATAACTCTCTTAAAATGGGTCTATAAATACTGTTGCTTTTGTGGAAGTCTAAGCTGTGATCAGAAGATGAGATTCTTTTTGAAGGTTTGACTACCATAAACAATTTCGGTACACTGTTAACGCTAGGATTGGATATGGTTCAATATCAAACAGTAGTTCCCCCTGATTTCACCTAGTCTAGGAATAGCAATGGGTAGGGCCAATTGCCAGTCTGAAGCCCGGCCAGGCCTGGCTCATGCCACCTAAGCCCGAGCCTGATTGGACTTTGGCCGGTCTGTGCACGGAACCAGACCTAACCTGTCAAATTCTGAAACCTGACCCAACCTGCCTAAAACTCAACCCGACCATGCTTTTGCACCCTCTCCAATTCCCACTTTCCATTGCCTCTCCTATGTTTTCCATCACCTCTCCTTCAATCTCGCCCAAACACCAGATCTGGAACTTCCAAAAACAACTAAACAACCACAAGGGCACAATCTAATCCACCTGCCATTGTCTCTAGTAGTTGCATCAAGAAAAAGGAAAAGGAAAACAAGAGAGGAGCAAACAACGGTGGATAAATTCATTTTGGTGGTGTATAAATTTGTTCTTCTAAGAGCTGTGGCTCCAAGTTCCCACCGATTTCATGAAAATTATTGTGCTAACTTTTTGATTTTCTAAATTGTATTCAGTTGGGAAGGAGATCCGCGAGAGATTTTCAGGTGCAGTTGAAGCATTCTCAACAAAAAAGGTTTCTAGTTCTAGTCCATTTGAGAATTCCAGACACAAGGGTTTGGATAATGTAAGCTCCATACCTTGCCCTTTTACTTTATATTTTTTGAATTGGAATTCAAAAGTATTGTCTTATCGTTTACACATGTGAATTAGGCTGATTTGAACCTTGTGCTTTCGCTGCGGTCAGAACGTAAAAGATGTCGCAGCTCTTTGAGAACATTAGTTTTTTCTTTTAGTTGTTACTTTGTTAGTGTATCGTTTCCTTTCTGCTTCCCTTACAAATGGTTCTGTTGAAAGTTTGCCAGTAATTTTATGAAGGGAAATTAAGTAGCTCAGTGTTTGCTTGTTTACTCAATCCTTTGGAAAGCATCAATTTAAACCAATTATAGCAAGAACATTCCATGTACATCAAGAATAAAGCTCTTTCTTTACTGTGCTGAGATTGTCTATATGACTATTTGTGTGAACTTCTGAGAGCCAAGCTGTTGCAGATATGGTCTTTAGTTTGTGCTGTTGAAGGACAGTGAAAATTGAAGGAAAATATATAAGATATGTCTTGGGTTTGAATGGCTTATAACATTGTAATCTAGTTGATAGATGTGATTGATTGTAATCCTGAACCTGCTCCATACGTGTGTTTGCGGACACCTTGTCATTGTGCAATTGTTTCTGGATGTTGTTGCAAAAAAGAGCAGAATTGTTGTTTAAGTAAGAAAGCTTGTGTTTGTGTTTTAAATAATCACTAAAAATGTTGTAAGCTGCAGCAACCTGAACCAGAAAAAGGGCGCAGTTCCTCTCGGTATGGCAGCAACTCTCGAAAAGCTATCATCTCCAGTAGTCGGCCAAGTTCATCTGGTGAACCTAGTGACAGTCGATCTGGCAAAGTAACTTCAAGCAGTGGACGTGTGACTTTGTCACAAAGAATGCAGCAGCCTGGGTACGAGCACAAATCACTGCAAGCTCGTGCTACACCTAGCAAAGGCACTCGAGATGACACCTTCAGGAGCTTTGAGTTTCTCTCAATCAGGAAGTAACGAGGAGCTGGAGAGAGTGCAAAGTTTAATGGTTGATGCCCCAAGAATGATGGCAGTACTCTTCCATGTGAACGATGATTGGTGCTTTTATGCTGTCACCCTTGTAAATGGGAGTATACCAGCATTTGGATGCCCATGGTCATTTTCTGCCTTGAAACATTACTTCATGTTACTTTCCTGATTCCTCTTTTTTCCTTCTGGAGAGTTTCTGATTCTGACCCTTTTGTAATGGTTCAGGACATCCAAGAGAGAACGAGAATTATGTATCAGAATTTTATTGTCGGTGTTTGTGAACTTTTAGTTGCAACTTTTTGCTTTTTTTATGCATTGCACGACTCGTGTGGATGCTTCTCTTCCTTTTGATTAAGCAGCCCTCCCATGAACCAGAACGTGATTCTCACGTATTCTTGTTGCAGAATTGGAGAGATGTAGACAAAAATGCATGGCAAAAATCCATTTAGCTAGCCCAGATTTCGGTCATTGCTCATGTCATGGGAACTCTGTGCACACTTACGGGGATTAATCCGATGAATTTACAGTGTCTCAAGTTTGAGACTTGAAGAGCAGTAACAAGTCAGTTAAATGTCTACGCCAGCTATTAATGAAAATAGTGGAGAATGGAACTTGAACAGTTAAAAATGGGTTGAAAACTTGACTTAGAATTTTTAGTTATCGTCTCAGCGGTTTCACAAGAGCTTCTAACCTCTTCTCCAACTCATTCACCGCCAGAACTGCAGTGTCGAATCCAGGATTGATCAAAGCTAATCTAGACAATTTACATCACTAAAAAAAAAAAAAAAGATACTCAACTAGGCTCTTCAACATTAATCATGAAGTTGTCTTAGTTCTTCCCTGCAGTTGTACCTCTCTGTCAAATTTTGACAAAGATAATTATATCAGAGATTATAGAGTTGATAATACAATGACACAACTAATGAGTTTAGAAATTGTGACATTTCATTATAATAACTAGAAAAGAACAATTAATGATATTATCTAAAAATAATAAACAATGATCAATTGAAGTCAGGACGGATGCACATTAGGGGTAAATGGGGGCACCTGCCTCCACTGCCTCCAAAAATTTTCATATAAAAATATTATTATTTTTAAATTTTGATCCTATAAATGTTTTTGACCCTATTAATTTAATTCAGTAATATAAGAGTATTTTAAATATTTTGCTCCCACTCAAAAAAATTTCATAATCTGTCCTTAATTGAAGTGAAGTTATAATAATAATATTTTAAAACATCAAATATACAAAGAGAGAATTTTTTTTCCGGAAATTAAAAAATCTCATTAATAGAATAGGATGTACAAAAAAAACGAAGTATACGATCAAAGCCAGCGAAGACAAAAGCAGCAGTCCATTTGACCCATGTTCATAGACAACCCAAAAACAACAAGGCAAAAAATCCCTAGACATTTAGGGCAAAACTACCAAGATCCTTTCGCTACATCTCGGTGCAAATACCCAATTTGGATCGACCAGATGGTGAAAGGGCGACGATGAGATCAGAAGGAACTCGATGTTGGGTGAAGTTTCTTTGAAACAACGGGCTACAAGGAGAACATTAAAACCAAGGTGATGTAATCTGCTCGTACCAAGGATCTCGCTTGGTGGGAATAGTAATGCTCCCTTCGATTTGCAGGTATCCGAAGCCCATCTGCTACAAGGTGTCGCTCAGAGAGGGGAGATCGAAGATAGGAAGCTACATCAACTTTCAATCAAGGCACCCATCAGGTTAGTCCCAAACTTATTTTCTGATACTGGTTAGGATCTGAGGATCTGAGCGATAAAGTAGATTCTGCATAGTTTATGTGTTGAGAAGTAGTTAGATCCTCCATAGGTAAGCCGTTCGACCACTACAGGATAAGTGTAACTGATGAACAATCAGTTGCTCTCTGATGCTGGTAGTGACGAGCGCAGTAAGTGAGTTTAGGGAGGAGGTCTGGTTTTTAATTCTGCGGTAGTTCCGCTCTTTCCATAGGACCTGTATACAGGTAGCCATCGAAATGAGGGTGATAACCTTGTCACCTTCCGACAAGTGAAGGTTTGGAAACACTTGCATGATGTCTAGAAAGCTCCATTCATTCAGGTCAGGTGCATTGAGAGTTGAGACAGTGAACCATAAGGTTCTGGAGAAGCCACACTCAAAGAAGAGGTGGTCTCTAGATTCGTCCACTAGGTGACAGAAGATACAGAGCCTAGGGGTGGACAAAAAGTGAAGTCGATCCATTGTACTCAATCTATTCCTCATAGTCAACCAGAGCAGAAAGCTCATATTAGGTTTGAGATTTTTGTTCCAAACTAGGGAATTCCAGTCTACCCGATTTTCTGGCCTTAAGTAGAAATTCCTAATTGTCTTGGGAGTGATCTCTGCAATGGGGATACCCCTCCATAAATAGGTGTCTTTCTCCCCTTGGCGAATGAAGGGGGGATATGTAGAGAATTGACCTCAGTTGAAGATAGGGTCCATCCACCATTAGAAATGGCAGCTCGTGTATGTACGAGGGAATCTATATAAGTAGTTGGATTCCGATAACGGGATCCAACAAACTACATCATTTAAGGCAGCAAAAGGTCT
>JANVCL010000009.1:10882755-10893321 GCA_026546855.1 Erythroxylum incrassatum
TCAAAATACTGACTTGAGCGTCGGAGGGACCTTCCGGGAAACAACCCCTGGAGTGTCTTTGTTTGTTTTGCAGGTTTCCGGGAAACAACCCCTGGAGTGTCTCAGTTTGTAAATTAACTTACGTCATCGTATTAAGATCACCAACTTTCATCCACACTTATATATTCAACAAAATGCATCAACATTCACCTACCAAATTTGTAACAAAATAATCTATTTCAGTTTTGTTTCTATGTTAATATGCAATGAAAGGAGAAAATTTTATGTTCTGTGATTTTTATTAAAATACGTTTAGGGTCATCAACATAGTTTTCCCAACAACAAACAATGCAACTTGTAATGTATTAAAAATCGTTTGTGTTGATCAATTCCTTGTTAACGATAAAAATAAGATTTAAACAATACGTTTTTTAAAATTTGAGGACAATGTGACAAAAAATTCAGTTTAAAAAGTTTGAACTCACTTGAAATAAAAGTTTGAATGCCATAATTAATTTTTTTGTTAATCTATTATATGAATATATATTTGATATGGGTACAAAATAATAAATAATTAGATTTTTATGAATTATTTTAGTGATTTAGAAAATTTACATAATTATTAAATTCTAATTAATTAAAGAGTTAAATTAATTTACATTCGACTAAGTTTCGTTAATTTTAACTTTACTTTATAAATGATTTGGACATTTTTATAAGATGGACTTTGAGGATGACTTTTGTGTGTGTGTGATTTTTTTTTCTCTACATGAATTGTGATGTGGAAATTATTTTGCTTTGAAGGAAAGTAAAATTAGTGTAGATGGTCCTCCTGTTAATTGATTTATAAATTAAAATGAGCTTGTTCCTGTTCGAAACAAGTATAAACATATATTAACCAAAAGAGTTAAAGATATTAGCGAGTTACTTAAAAACATTAATTCTATTAAGATTTGTGAAGCAATTTATTTTGACCGACAGAGAACGGCGATACTTGTCGTCAGTTGGGAAACCCCCAAAAAAAAAGGAGCCATGGACGATCCATCCAGTTGTTGTTAGGACTTAGGAGCGGTCTTTAACCACCCAAGTGCACGTGGTTTTTGCCTTCCGCCACTTGGGCTCTGCCTCACAAAAAGAAAATGGCAGTTGATCATACCCAAATAACTTAAATTTCCAGTTAACCATTATGTAAAATTAGGTGTGGCTTACATTTAACTAAGACATATACGAATAGGGTTGATATGTTGTTAATCGGGTCATATGAAGCCCAATTAACAAAAACCATCAAAGGTAATTGCAGCAAGGAAATCATGTTTTTTAATTACGGGATAGGTTAGGTCGGAAGATCATATAATAATGCTATCACACTCACTCATGATCATCATGTAAACAATATAATTTGTTAATCCGTCCAAATCAAATATAAGTAAATTCAATTTGTGAGAAACTAGAAAATCCTGCCAATTCTTAGAGTTTATCGCAAGATCCTTCCAACAGACCAAAAAAGACTGGATAGAATAAACCCAACCACTTACAAGATTATCAGTCAAAGCAGAACTTACAATCATCTCTTCCCTTTTTTATTTTTGGAAGCCAAAAGATCAGATCTAGATAACGCATGATGGTTTTTTTCCCCTACATATAAAATCAATACATTCACTGTTACAATCTGACCCCACAAGCGCCACCGACCCCCGTCATCAGTGCCGGAATTACATTTTTTGGATCGAGTGGGATGGGTCCGGTGGAATTGATATGCGTGTCAAGAACACGGGCTTACTACCTTCCCATTTGTAGGATGCGAGCGAGCTGGGTCGGGTTGACAATGCCAGGCAAGTGGGCCCCATCACTCTTCAACAAACTTGATACCTCCACGTACCTCTCGTAACTTTCTTTGGTCGGCTCGGCTTCCGCCTTGTGGCTCTGTTTCATCTTCTTCATCGGCTCCAAGCCGGAGGTTGGAACAGCCTCCGCTCGAACCTGGTCCCACGGTTGCCCGAAGAGTGTGCCTCTGGTGAGGTACTCGTGCGCCAAGTAGCCGGCTAGGTATTGGTTAGACAAAACTGGCTCCGACGGTGCACTCACCTTCGACGATTTCATGTCCGTTGTGGACTGCGGTGGTGGCGGAGGAGGAGGAAGAGGAGGAGGAGGAGTAGAATCTTTTGGAAGCGGCTGCAGTTGTTGTTGCTGTGGTGACGGTTTCAGGGGATCAAAACTGTCTCTCTCTTTCCGCTTATTTGACGTGACAACGCGACGAGGAGGGAGACGCATCGTTTTGGTATTCATCCTTGTCGTTTTGATGCATACCACGTCAGCAAAAGCAAAATTGAATTTTATAATGGAAAAGACTGACTGGCTTCTTAGGAAATTTAAAAAAGATAAACAGAAAATGAAAAAAAACCAAAAAATAAAAATAAAAGAAAGAAGTGGTTTACTTAGGAGAGGAGGTTAAAAAAATTAAAGACTAATTTGGAAAAGAGTGAACGAAAAGCAGAGGATGAATTGCTAGGGGACCTGAAACCGGTTGATTTAAGGCACTAATTTAGCGCTAACACAAATAAAATTGTAGAGAGACGGAAGAGAGAGTAGAGAGTAGAGAGAGAAAACAAAATTTGAGCAGGACATGCTGAGGGGCTGTTCAATATTTATAGGAGTAGAGATGAGTGATTACCCCTGTTTGCAGAGAAAATTACGAAGGTACTGAAGTTACCTTTTTGGCCTTCGTTAATAGCCATGGTTCATGGTTTGGCTTTTGTCCTTTTAGTATTATCATACTTAGGCAACAAGGAGTTAATCGAAGGGGGTAGAAACTAAAAACAGATTCGTGGTTTTCCATTATTCTTTCGTGTTTAGATTTGTAGTCAATATTCGATTTGAAGAGCAAAGACTCAAGTTACATGAAATCCATTTCTTAAGCATTCATCATTGGAACAAGAATTACTTACTATCATTCATATTGGTTTTCGTTTCGAATTTTTGCAACACCAACAAATGCTTTAACTTGCTTGTTTCTTTTTTTCTATCCTCTAACTGACGTCTTTGTCAACAAAACCCATCGCCTACTCTACTCCTTTATTTGGAGCCTCTCAATTCTAAGATAATATATGGCTAAAATCCCAGACGTCACTCCATACCCATTGTAATTTGTCCCCTTTTCCTTTTAATCTAATTGCTAAGTCTTTTGCACAGGTCCCCCACTATTGACCTTTATTACAAAGCCCAAACCTGTAGGTCTCGTTCAGGCCCTTCGCAATACAACAAGCATAACACTTCGATATGCTTTATCACTATCTACAAAAACTTATCGAGTTTATGTGGACTATAGGACTAACATAAAGGATGGTTTGATCATCAACCCATCATGTCATGTATAATATCGGTAGGAAATGTCAGGATGGTTTGATCATCAACCCATCATGTCATGTATAATATTGGTAGGAAATGTCACTCACTTGCAACCTTGTTCACCATTCAATTTTTTATGCACAAGTTTACTCAAGCAAAATCGAAGTCCAGTCTAATAAGCATGATTCCTTTGATTAAAATATAACCCACAAAGTTCCAACCAAGAAAAACCTAACGTACGATCCATTATGTGGTAATGACCTTAGAAGCCTTTTTTTTAATAATGAATTCATCAATATTTAAACTTTTTAATATTTTTTAATTTAGTACTATATTTTTAAAATTTTTAATTTAATATTTAAAATCTTTTTAATTCAAATTAAAAGCTTTTTTAATGTAATATATTTACTAGATATCAAGTAAATGTCTATCTATTAAAGAATATATATAAAGATAAAAACTGAACACTTTTAAATACGATACCTTTTCTTATTCTCATAAATACAACAAATACTTTAAATATAAAGAAAAAGACGGAATTTCCATTAGATAAATAATATTTAATGTAATTACTATGATACCCTTACGTTTTGGGTAATACAAACGCACCAGAATCACACCATCACAAACATCAATTTATAAATTGAACCGAGGCTTAAAATAAGTAATTATAAAAGCTAGAAGTGAACAATTAATTTGACTCAAGTTAAATCTGATTCAATCATGTCACATCAAATTGGACATTGGGCCTACTGCCTCAATTTGTAGGCTACATTTGACCGATTGGGTTAGATCAAATCCAACAATATAATCTTGAGAATATTACGTCACTCTTTATATAAATATTTTAAAAAATCACGCAGTTTGTATTTAATCACAAATTGTCCACATATTCAATAATTAGTAAAACCAAATCATATTTCAAATACTATATTCGTTTTTGTAATTTGTATACTATACACAGTAATATTAATAATAAACTTATTTTTGACTAAATAAACATGTCAAAATTATTATATTTAATATTATATTTAATGATAATCGAACTAATTGTGAACTAAATTGTGTCAATTTAATTAAATTCACCACTCATTTTATAATAAGGTAATTTAAAGTTTTAATTTTTATTTAACAAAAAACATAATTTAAATTCTAATATAAGTTAAACTCGCTCAAATTTAACGTGGGTCTCGATGATATGAAAATAATATATTTAAATCTCAAATTAAGAATCAAATTTAAATATTTAAAAAATTGGATAAAAAGTGGACTCTCTGCTAATTTGGATTCCTAGATCAATTAACAATGGCCACTCGTCTTCGGTTGCCCCCTTAAAAAAGTTAAAACATATCTGCCTGAAAGTTCCTAGGAAGCCTTGATAGCTTTATTAATACACCCAGTCGATGTACCAACTTAGAATCAAATTGACATTCATCTCATTTCTACCAACTTAGAATCAAATTGACATTCATCTCATTTCTAGACATAACATACTCACGATAGAATTTAATTCTTTACAGTGAAAACCATCACTAATCATATAAACAGTCATGTTAAATCATCAAAAATATTTAGATCTATTGCAGAAGTATACCTAAATTCATGAAAATAATGTAATTTTTAAGTCTTGTAGTTATTCGTCTTCCAAGTCAATATGTACGTCTATTTTTCTTAAGAACAGTCACTTTTCTAACTAACGGGATATCAAAAAAATGATCTTACATTTGAATTGGGGACTATAACCCTAATTCTTTATATAGTTTGTTTTATTGTTATTTTGGCCAATCATAAAATATAAATCAGATTATTGGATCTCTACACATTAAAGCCCATAATTTATTAAATGTCATATAGTCTAAAGCTTAACTTTATGGTAGCTCATAATATACAATTAATTTATATGTATATATGCCCATATGTTGGATTAAACCCAACAATCTCCCATTTCGGTCATATATATATATAAACTCCTTTAATTGTACATCATGACTTAACCTTATGAGTTTAAAATTTGCCATCACTACTAAATACATCTTTAATCAATCTCGTTCATCAATTATATTAACATAGGATCAAAGCAGTTTCCATTATACGCATATCATAATTGAACCCATCAGTCACATATGGCAATATAATTGAACAACATAAATCAAGTATAGATATGTAGCATGGAAATTACATTTAATGTGATCTTAACATGCCTACTTCCAACTAGTCCAAAGTCTTAATTCCTTATTCCTTAGTGAGATCAACCAAACAAACTTTAAAGTTCAATTAAATCATAAAAGTGTCAATAACTGAAAATTATTCAAAATAACAAACTCCCACTAAAATGTCATATCTTCAATAGATACAATACCCATACGAACGACATGCTCATGAAAGACCTTTGGTAGTAATCACTTAGTGAGCGAATCCACAACCATAGAGTTTGTCCCAAAATGTTCAATAGACATTTGACCATCTGAAGCTCTTTCTTTGATAACTAGGAACTTAAGGTCTATATGTTTTGACTTTTTTGAGCTTCTATTGTTGTTGGAATATAGCATTGCTGATTTATTGTCACAAAATAATTTTAGTGGTCTTTCAATACCATTTATAATGTGCAACTCAGTGACAAGACCAGTTCAATACCATTTATAACTTTAGTAGTCTTTCAATACCATTTATAATGTGCAACTCAGTGACAAGACTAGTTCAATACCACTTATAACTTTAGTGGTCTTACTTTAACCTTTCCTCTTCTTGCATACAATCAGAAATGAGCTCATTTAGAGTCCAAGTCTCTTTTTGACAGTTGTAGCGAACCTTAAACTGATTAAATTGTGCAAGAAGAGATATCAAAACTAAGTTCACAAGCAAGTCCTGAGATAGCTATAACTTTAGTGCCTTTAGTTTCGAAGTAAGATGCGACGTCTCTAAGATGCACTCCCTTATGCTTCCTTTTCTCTTATAGCTCATTGAAATGAGATTTGCCAAAATCATGCTTATTTCATCATTTTTTATTTTGGCAAACTTCCTTTCAATTTCCTCAAGGTAATCTTTGGCAATAGTTACCCCTTCAGACATAGTGCCCTTAAAGGTTTATGGAATAGCACGCTTTATGATCATAAGACTTATGCGATTTGAATTTTCTCACTTTTCCATGTCTTTCTTATCATCAGAAGAACTGTCAACCAATAGATCAGCAGGTTGTTCAATCCTTAATGCAAGGTTTAAATCTATAACACCGAAAACAATCATAACGTTCTCTTTCTAGGCCTTAAAGGTTGTGTCGTTAAGCATGAGAATTGAATTGATGCTAGTAGTAATAGTAGAAGCAGAAGTAGCAACTGAATAGAGAACAAAACATCTAACAAATAAGCTCACATAAATTTCACATAATCATATGAAATCAAATAATGGTAAAACCCTTTATAAGATACCTAGCACAACATTAATATTTAGTTTTCGAATAAAAATATTAACCTGTAGATGGTACTCTTGGTGAAATAATCAGATATTGATAATAACAAAATTGTCAAACAAATAACCTTTCTTTGGCTGATTAATTGTTCAAATGGCTAACCTAATAATTGTTACATATTTATTACCATAGATGTACATGTTTTGGCCAAAATATTGACCTTCCTTTGGGTTGTTCAATTCCCGCATGAATTACACATACACAATCATCTTAATATTATAAAATGAATTAATTTACATAAGAGAAGCTACTTTGGCAGCACATTGATTCAATCAATTTATTTCACAATATTAATAAAAGATCAATTATATCAATATTTAAACATACCTTGAATAGTCAATTTGAACATTGATTGTATTAATCTTAGTTAACCAAATTCAATTTTCATACAAAAATATAAAAAATATATAAACTAAAAGTGTGTCTAATTGATTTATACCAAAACAATATATACCAAAATATCATGTGTGTACAGAATATAAAATTTGTAGAAATAGTCAAATGTACCAGTTGACCAAATATCCCATATGTTTAGACTTTAAAAAAATTTTGTTCCAAGATGATAAATCGCGTAACATGTATATCCAATGGTTAAAATATAAAACCAAATACAATGGTTAAAGTATCAAAGTTTAAAGGCTTTTAAAAACTACCTTTTAAGCACAGGCTATGGTCATTTGTTTTGGTGGTTTCCATGTGCTTTTTTGAAGCTATCAGATTGCAAAAGTTGTTTAGCCGAAACATAATTAAGAAGTTAAAACTAGCTATATATATGCCAAAATAACTAAATCCAAAGAAACCAAAAAAAAAAGAAGTCCATATGAAAGACAAATAATTAAAAATTATCAATTATCTAATAAGAAACAAGCTCTAATACCATGACTGTCTCATTTGCCTCAATCCCTTTAAATTGAAGAGCCTTCCTCGTACAAGTACATTTCCATAGCCTTGTCGAAAAGTTTGTTTTTAGCATGCCCGCTAATCTTTAATACCCGCCCATGTAATCAAGTTCTTTTCCGGCATCCTATCGAATAACTCAAATCATTGACGTCAACGAAGCTACATCCAACAAAACACACGGTTCGACAGATATGACTCGCAGCCTTTACATTCCCAAATCTAGCATTCATGTTGCACATAAACATCTCTCTCAAATCCGTACTTAATCACATGGCCATAAGCTTGAATCCCCATGTTTATGGAACACAATTGAGTACAGGCCTTAGATGATTAGGAAACAGGCCCCAAGTTGCGATTGGACATAGAAATGCAACCATTGGTTTGACATAGAAATGCAGCCATTGTTCTGGGTTTTTGTTTCCAGAATATCCCCTAATAGATGAATTGTAAATAAAAATATTGGGGCTCACAATGCGAAAAAATATATGCACAATCTAGTCCAGCAAACGTTTTGTACGGGCACCACGAACAGCCGATGAAGACAACAAAGACGGAAAGAGGAGAAGGATTATCTGATTTAGTAAATTAATTAGAATTTCTGATAGAGGAAAGTTCCCAATAGAGCGAGGAGGCAACATAGGTGAAAATTTTGGTTTTAGTTAATTTCGGATTTTCTATAATAACTAACTTTTAGAAAAGCTTAAGTCTAAATTAAATTTCTGTCCAAAGTTTGAATTTAAATTGTCCCTATTTCCTTTTTTTTATTTTAGAATAAAATTTTAAATTTTTTTAATTAAGTGTTCAAAATTTTTACCCAATTTAAATATTTGTATTTATTAATATTTTGTTAATAAAACTAACATTTACTTCTTCCTTGTATCATTTTTAAATATCGTACAAAATTTAGTATCAATTTTGATTATGATATAACATAATATTAGTTCTGATTAGTATTAGACACTATTTTAGATAATTTTTAAAATTATAAAATAGATTGTGTTATATAATTTTTTTTACCTTACTTCAATTTCTATCTTACAAAATTACAAATTTTCATATATTATAATATCACTCATATTTAGTATCTAACAATAACTATAATTAACGTAACAGAAGATTATCTAATTATCATATATCGACAAGTTGAGTTTATATAACTTACGGGGATCAAACGGACTAGAAAAGTAAGTGATGACATGACAGAATATCTATTGTTATGATCTCTTTGGTGCAAGTTTTCCACAAATGCTGGTGGACCCTGATTCGTGTTGGACGCCGCCATTGTCGGCTTTGAATTCAACGTGCCAGCGACACGGGTGGGACTGGCTGGTTTATGGTTGGCTTAGCATTTTGTGTAATTTGCAAATAATTTAATGATTTCTGTCTTTCGTCTGGATGATGAGTTGTGTGCTAGACTTTTTTTTAGGGGTAATTTTGTCAATATCTTATAAAGTTGGACTAACATTGATTGCAATTTTAGTTTTTAAATAAATTACCGGTTAAATTACGTCATTCAATCCAGATAAAGTTAATTAAGTGACCCAATAAATGATCTAAATCAATGGGTCAGTCCGAGTAGAAAATGAGTCCTGATTAGTGTGGACCAAGTTCATATCGGCCTTGTGATGGTGAAGCTCGATATGAAAGCTATATAAAGCTAAAGTTTCCTGCAGTTATTCAAGAAGAGAAACCGTTTTCGAGCATAAGGTTCCTGATCCGTTAAGGAAGCTTGAGATTTGAGGAAACCGTAAAAAGGCCTTGCCCGTGAGTCGGTGAGGACTTTCCGCTAAAGGACCCGAGAGATTCGGAGACGTTTGGAACTCGGAATCGGCATCGGAATCAGAGATGGAACAGAATCCAGGTATTCCGCATTACCTTCATTTTTAATCCTTTTACGGGACCTAGGGTACGTAATAAGATTCCCTCTACGTACTAACATGTGATATCAGAGCAGTTACGTGATCGGATTGCCGAAAACGAAAGTTTTTTGGTTTTTCATCTCATTTGGTGTTCCGTTGATTTTGATTCGTTTATCAGTTTTTTTGCTTATATCATTGCGTAAAAGTGGTCTACATAAGATTAGCTACGAAAAACAGGTCAAAAATAGGCCGAACGGAGCAAAAAATGGACTTCCGAGACGTCGGAAATCGTCACCGGCGTCAGAGGAGAGGAAGACCGTCACACATGCCCGACAACGCTATAGTGTACGAGAGGCGTGCGTTTGGATGGCGCATGTAGCACACGCCACGTCGCTCCAGGTAGCGACGAACGCGTGTAGCGCGTGCACCGCACGTGCGTCCCGACCAGCGCCCATCCGGGCCACCCACGTGGCGGATACGTGGCCGCATGGATGTGCGCCACGTGGCGGTAGGTGTGCACAGTCCCCCGTGCATTTGCGCATGGGGCGCGTGCCATGCACGCACGCCCAGACACGGTCGCTGACGTCAGCTACAATGCCCATAAAAAACCCAAAAAATTTCAAATTTCCCGTAAGTTACCTAGGGGTGGGGGTGTTTTGGGTCAGTTTCTAGGTTCGGGAAATTTATAAAGTAACATTTTTCTATTTTTCTGGGTTTATTACATATGTGATAAATTAAGGTTTAACTTCAGAAAAAGGAATTAAGGTATTCTGAATCCGATTTCGATTGAATTTTCATGATTCGAACTACGTATGAGGGAGATACATAAGGGTCTCGTGTCTCGGGTCTCATTTTCAGTGTTTGGAATTACACGATAATCAATCGGGAGAGGAATTAAGACATTCTGAAACCATTTTTGAGTGAATTTTTGTGCAATGAACTTGCCATAAGGGAGATACATGATGTTCTCATGTCTTAGGAGGTCGGTTCCGTATCTGGTGACCACGATAGTCACTC
>JANVCL010000009.1:10911395-10922933 GCA_026546855.1 Erythroxylum incrassatum
GAACCATCGATGATGGTTCCTCACTGAGTTCGCAAAAACTCACCAAAATTTTGCATCTATTTTTCAGGCTTTGAAGATTACCCCGTTCGACACAGGAGTATGTCTACTGTAAGCAAGTGAAGGATAGAGGTCGGGATCAGTTCGTGTCTGTAGTAGTGTCGCATAATTGTATTCTGAAATTTTTGTAAAGACTGCTTGTATTTGTAATGAGCCCAATTTGGTTATGGCTTTTTTACATTAAATGATTATAAATTATTATTGAATGATTGTAAATACTGAAAATGTTTATTTATGAACGTGGGCTCAGATTGTTTACTGTCTATTCCGCGCACATGAGTGTAATAAAAAATATATATTGATACTGAGTTTTCGACTGATTGATGTAGTACGCCACCCTCGCGGGACACGGACTCAGATATCACCAACGATGTTGGGTTCGGGTCACGCTGGAGTGGGGTGCTACATTTTATTTGTTTTATCATGAACTAATTGGTATATAGATCTAGGTGGGATAAACCATGGGGCTTGATATTTTGAATTAACGCTTTCATTTAACAAAATTTTTAGTTTTCTTGAAAATTTTCATGTTACTATATGGTGTTGAATAAAAGGAAAGAGACTTAAAGATATGATAATCAAATTCACATATTGAGATAGAGAGATGATTTGTATGATTAGATTCCAACATGAATGATGAGAATTGTATGGGTTGTTAGAGATATAATTACACAATCATTCTAAGTTAGGGTGTAATCTTTCATAAGAACTCACGAAGCGAGTTAATGTGTTCTTAGGTTATTTTAATTAGAAAAAGATTTTAGTAAAAAATCAATTTAAAAAAAAGGGATAGATTACTCGAGAAAGTACATATTTATACCTTAGGAGTTCTGGACATTTAAAGGGATATAATTGATCATTTAGTTAGAGTACAAATAAAGTATAGAAAAAGAGTTACAGTGAAATTATAACCTAGATCTAATTTATTCATTGGTTGTTTTAATCTTGTTTATTACTTTAAATTGGTAATTTAGAATTGCTTGTTTATTTCCCTTCAAATCAATCATTCGCTTTATTAGATTAGATAATATGAAGATAGTATTTATTAGTAGTCACAATCTTTGTGGGATCAACAATATACTCACTTATATTAGATACTATAGTAACAATATATATATACATGTTTGTGAGATTTGTTTACTATTATGATGTGTGTTTTGTTTCATTCATAAATCACATCAAATTTGACTAAAGGCATCTCAAGAACAATCTCTTTGATTCATAATTTGGGTTTTGATGTGTACTACAAAGTAGTTATAACTATAAATTAAGAGTCATTTGAAGTCTTTAAAGAAAGTAAGGAATTTGAATTGACTTTAAAATGGAGTTTAAAGTCATTTTTTATGAAAATTATTTATCATATAGTGAGGTGGATTAATTGAAAATGAAATGATTAGTCATTGAAATCTTTTGTTTAATGGATATGAATAAGCTTATTAAAGCTTAAAAAACTATACTTTAATTAAATGATAAATGAGGGAAACATGAAATTTTGAAAGATGAATTGCCAAATAAATACTCCTTCTGATTCATAATAAGTGTCGTTTTAGAAGAATGCACACTTATTAAAAAAGTTAATGAAATGTTTGATATACCCTTATTAATTACATATTTTGAAAATATAATATGTGTAACCTGTGTAATTAAGATGTGAGAGAAATTAAAAGTTAATTTTGGAAGTAAAATTATAAATATGCATACAAAGTCAATAATGACACTTATTTTGAATAATTAAAATATATCTAAAACGACACTTATTATAAGTCAGAGACAGTATATTTTAACTCTATTTCTTTTAATTTTATTCACGTATTTATATAAATTTTACGTAAATATTTGAGTAAAATTTAATAAGATATAGGTATAATTGATTAACCGGATAAAAGAATCTAATCATCGTAAGCTGCAAGGTGGTGGATTTATAAGCCATCTCATTTAAGTCTAATAAATTAAAGACGCAGCCTCCTCTTTTCGATGTTTGTTTCATGTTGGTGGCGTGAATGAAACGAGTAATAAAAGAGGCTTTAAAGACGATCACGAGTCCATACGCCTCCAGAGGGGAATTGCTATGCGGAACATTTGGCATCTCTAGGATCGGTTGCAGCGTCGGATCCTCATGTTTTGCAGGAGCCTTCTTGGAGTCTTATGGATGTATTTCACTAGGAACCTTTTACAATAAATTTTTTCGTAAGGGATTAGATTATTAGAGCTAGTCTCCTCGTTTTCTTTTCCGTGTAACCAAAAAAAGAAAAAAAAAGGGGACGATCACGATTAAGCAGCTTTATGACGACCAAGTAGGCCTAGGAGATAAAACTATTGCTTACATCAGACCCAATCAACCATCAGCACCTATCTCCGCCGTGAATGGCTGGTTCTGCTTCGTCAGATGGCCCGCCCGTTGCTTTCCAAAGCATCTCATCTTTTTTCTTTCTTCTTTCACTGTCTGTCCTTATCATACTTCGATTTTATAAGTCCTTGAGGATATAGTACGAAATAAAGCGGATTTATATGGACTACTTTGCAAACTAAGAAGGAAAAAAAAACAACAATCTTTTGTTGTCGTTTTCTGAAAATCGTTGGCTCCAATGTCCACTTAGATGCCGACACAGTTCCCAATGAAATTAAGACAAGACAAAGACAAACAAACAAACAAACAAATTCGGTGTTATACAGAGAGACACAGGCGCGCTCATCACTGAAAGTGTTCATACCTCAAAGTTCAAATTTTGAAACCTTAATCCCGCCCCACCATAGTGGTTGTCAGCGGCGGATACACCACTGCCCCAAAAATTTTTCCAAAAATTTTATGTAAAATTTTTTTTTTTAGTTTTTGCCCCTACAATTTTTTTTTAAAGCTTTTCCCCCACTGAAAATTTTTTTTGCCCCACTGAAAAAACTTCCTGATCCGCCCCTGGTGGTTGTGTTTGTGTACACTAAACAGTTCACAACTTGAAAGGGTATTGTATCATATTTTGGGGGTTAGTCAAGAAGGGAAAGAAATGGAGGATGGGAAGATAGAGCAAGCAGGTCCGTCGGCGGTCGCTGGAGTTGATGACAATCATCAAAGACAAGTGGACGTGACTGAGAAGGCAACAACTGAAGTTTTAACCCGTGAGGATGATGATGGTGATGACTATGATGAAGAAGAAAATAACGGGGCTTCGGTTACTGCCTTTGTACCTGGTCCTTTGCTCTCTCTAAAGGAGCAGATTGAAAAAGACAAGGTTTTAATGGTTCTTTTGATCCCGTTTCTTCCATTTGTCTTCACAAGTCTTAATTCTAGCCTTCTTCCTAATTTCTTGCGGTCTTTATACTTGAAGTTTGTATTTTTATTCCGTTTGTTTTCTTATAAAAGATCCATTCTGTACCACTCTATATTACAAATTTACATTATGTGGGGAGATGCAAATTTGTGCCTGAACTCGATAAGCATTTTCTGGTCTTTTTAAGTTAATGATTGTGGGAACTGGGGAGCTATAGCTGCCAAATAGTTGTAAAATCTTAAAGAAATCCATAAACATTGTATGTGTATGCTCTTCTTGTTCAAGTTCTGCATTGTTTCTGCTCCCAAATTCCCCTATTTTCAGTGTCATTATTCTTAAATGGGGGTATTGATTATTGGATGCTTCTCTTCTGTTGCGCGTGTTGCAGGATGATGAAAGCCTAAGGAGGTGGAAAGAGAAGCTGCTAGGTTGTGTTGAAAGCGACTTAAATGGTCTGTTTAAAGCTTATACTTATCTTTCCGCATTTTCCCTTTCTACTTGTATTGCTATCTTGTTTCGTAGGATCGCGGGGTAATTTTTCTCTTTTTTTAGGCCAAATGGAACCTGAAGTCAAATTCCACGCGATTGGAATTTTGTCTGATGATTTCGGGGAAATAAACGCACCCTTGCCTGTCAATGAAAATCACAATGTTGGTCTCTTTTTTTCTCTCAGAGAGGGATCTCGATACCGAATGAAGTTAACCTTTAGTGTTCTACACAACATTGTTTCTGGCCTAACCTATTCAAACACCGCGTGGAAGGCAGGGCTTCAAGGTGCAGAATTGTTTATTCCACTTCATTTACAACTTCTACCGTGATGTTAAGCTGAACATATGTTATTGCCTATATGATTCTTTTCCTCGCAAAGCAAATACAGCCTTCAAATGAATATGCAATATCATCATGGACTATATGATTCTTTTTTTTCCACAATTTTTTCTGATCTGAGCCAGTGTTTTGGTTCAAAGCATAACCTTAGTTTCTTTGGCAAAAATCTGAAAGCATGTGAATGAATATGCAATATCACGAGGGACTACTAGATGATTCCATATCAAGCGGATATCATTAAATGTCTCATCATTAGTAGCTACTAAATATTTAGAACTTAAGGGTTAGGGTGATGAAGACTCTGACGTTGAGCATCTCATGTCAACAATACCTCATTTCAATTTTCAACCTCTAATCCATCAGAGTTTAAATTTTGGCTGCTGGTTATTAACCTTAATGTGTTCATGATTGTACTTCCCTGGACTCTCAGTTGATCAAAGCAAAGAAATGCTGGGTACTTTTGCTCCACAACGTGAACCATATGTACACACTTTGAAGGAGGAGATAACTCCATCCGGTTTGCTAGCAAGAGGAACTTACTCAGCAAGACTCAAGGTGAGTCAAATTCTTCTTGCTCAGTATCTTTACGCTCAGGACCGGAAAAGTGATTGTTCTCAGTTTGGTTTGTGAGCATTTGCTTTCAGTTAAAATTTTGTTTTTCAAGATAATTTTGATTATTTATTAACTGCTGCTATTTTTGTGGAGAACCTGTAATGATGCCATGCTGCGTCTAGGCCAAACCTTTTTGTTAGTATCTGGAAAACTGAATGCATGAGGTAGCAGAGAATGGTATTGAATCTTCATCTGATGCAATTTGGGGTCAGTAAGTGACTAATGATGACTAGTAGTTGAGTGTCCTTATGATTTTCTCTCTGTCTGGTGTTTTGGCAGAGGTGTTAGTTCTGGAATGCTCTACTACTGAAAAAGTAGAGCAACATATTCGTATTTTTATGTAAAACCTTAAATCCTATTACAAAAAATTCTAACGTAAAAGATATTTATTATGCGTTTTGCTTAGTATATTCTGTTGCTGCCTTATGCAGTTTGAAGACGACGACAGAAGATGTCATATGGAGCTCAAATATTCGTTTGAGATCAAAAAGAAAAGCTAGCCAATGTTTTCTGCCACTCAACATAAGTTTGATCTCAGTGATGTGCTTATCTTCCAGTTCTTTTCTTGTCTACATCAGCCTACTCTGGATTGGATTCTCCTCACTTTTTCCTTTCCAATATTTTCATTATTTTGTTTTCTAATAGGGTCCGACAAACTGCAAGTTGTATACGAGTAAGTAAAACTGCAAGATGATGTTTGCCTGCATAAGTCGAAGTAGAACCTACTTTACTTACACGCTTATATTCGCAATATACAAATTGACAAAAATTTCAATAAACAGTCTTGAACATGAAGGTGGTGGTCTTTGATTTTAAGTAGAGATGGCAGTCTGAGCTCGGCCCAAACAAAAAGAAAAGGGCTTAGTCTTGGCTTGAGGCCTGGAGCCTGGCCATAAGGGTCAGGCCTAAGGCTCGAGTTGATTCACTTTTTATTTTTTGAAAATTTTATTAAAACTTTATTTAATTAAAAATTTAATTAAAGTGATTAATTCAATTAATTGAAGTTACAAATTTCAATTGATTAAAAAAACTTGAGATTTTATAATGCATAAATATATATATAAACAAAATTCTTTAATAAAGGAGAATAACATTGTGGGAAATGAAAAAAAAGATTATAATTAAAGTGATTAATTTAATTAATTGAACTTACTAATTTTAATTGATTAATAAAAATTAAGATTTGATAATAAATGAATATATAAAATATACATATATTGATAAAATGAATAAGATGAAATCAAATTTATTAATAAAAGATGATATAATTATAGGAAGTAAAAGGAAAAGATTGTAATTAAAGTGATCAATTTAATTAATTGAAATTACAATTTTCAATTGATTAATAAATTTTGAGATTTCATAAATCGTAATGAATAAAAATCATAAATTGGCAACATAATTTACAAAATTGAAGATCCAAAATTTTAAATGATACAATTTATAAAAAATGAAGATAAAATCATGATTGAGATTTGAGACTAGAGACTAGAGACTAGAGACTGGAAACTGAAGACTAGATAGAGTGAGAGAGCAGCTAATTGTTATAGTCAGAATCGTCAATAGTTTGCATAACTTATTCTGTATGTAAAAACATTATGTTTAGTATCGTAATATTAAAATTAATGAAACATTAAAGACATGATAATAATTATTAAATAATTAAATATACTTTCATCTTTGAATATTTTATTAAGTCACCTCCGCATTAGTTTCTGCGGCTATATTAATACAGAAATAAAAAAAACAATATAAGGTAAGATAGTGTAAAAAATAGACGAAATTGATATATCAAAGAGAAAAAAATGTACCCTCAACACATTCATCATCTAACTAACTTTGGGTGCACATAAGAGCTTCCATAGTATAAGGATGATGTCTAGTATGATGAGGAATAATAACCCTACTACTAATGTTTAAAGTAGACTCCGAAGCAATAGTGGATGATGGAAAAAAATTTTCACAACTTTTCCGCCATTATAATACATTAAACTACACACGTTTAACTTTAGTCACACAATCTTTCATCAAATATTTATCTAATTATATCATATTGTAAGAAGGCCTAAACCTTTTGCTTTCATAAATTTTGTAAGCGAAATTGATAAACTGCACTTAGAAGATGAACTTGAATCTAAAACTGAAGTCGGAGTTAAAAGACCTAAACTACTGCGATCCCGATCCTGCATTTTTTCAGAGTTGATAATCATTAAACAAATCATACTAGAATTGTGTTAATGGCATCTACATGCTCTTTGGCCCAATCACCATACATCACATTATATATAAATTTAACAAATCATACTAGAATTGTTTAATGACATCTCGGGTCTAGCACAGATAAGATTACAATAATATATCTAGTCATATACCAATAAGAATTCAACTTCTCCACCATTTACTCTACCATAACCCGAATAACCTTATTGGAATCAAACATCCAATCAGATAAAGCTTTCTTTATCTTACACGTAGTGCTAAAGCAACAGTGTGAAGCTAGATATTTTGTTCCTGACAACAACTCGTTTGCATTAGAAAAAAATTCAAACTTCGTACAAAGTTCTCTAAGTAACTCCCATTTGTTTTCTATAGGCATGCAAATGTACTGATAATCTTTTTCTCTCAGTCTTGTAAACACATCAACATATTAGATTATCGACTCTAACATTTTGAAGGTTGAGTTTCATCTAGTTGGACAATTCAAAATCAACATCTTCATACTCGAAATGCAAAGTTATTGTGCAGTTTTTTCAAACTTCTCAAATCTTTTGAGTGTTGTACTCCATATACTACACTATTTTGAATCGAGTCTATTGCTTCCTTTACGATATCTCATCCATCCTTCACAATCAAATTCAAAACATGTGCAAAACAACGCATATGGAATAACCTTTGACCAACCAACAGGCTCCTAGCCCGTATCTTATTCTTCAACTTTTCAATTATAGCATTATTCGTGGTATAATTGTCGATTGTTATAGTAGATAATTTGGTATTGATATTAAAATATATTAAAGAGTCTCCCAACTTGATTACCAACCTTTCACTTATACGTGGCCTTCTTATATAAATAAACCTATCATATACAAATATTACCAACATTAATCATAACATAATGAAAAAGTAAATGATAACAATGTTGGAGAATATAAATTACCTCAAAAAGTTTATTGCATAGAGCCCAGTCTGTTGTCGACTTGGTTATCGACTATCCATATGTTTGTTGTAATGTTAATCTGTTCTTAAATACTCGACAATGTTCTTAAAATTTCTTTCTTCTTATCCTTGTATATCTTCATAAAGTCCTTCAACGTATTCTAACTTAAAACCTTGAAGGTTAGTTGTCATGAGTTGCAAAACATCCTAAATCTTTTGATATCAATTATGGATAGTGGATGTTCATCGCCAATTACCATAGAAGCTATTAAAAGTCTTGATTTGTTGTTGTCATAACATGTTGCAGTCATTTCATTCTAACCTCTCATAAACTTAGGGGTAAAAAATGTTTGACCTTCTAATACTATCTTTTTTCTATTGCACAAATCCACGTATTTCTTTAAATGAGAGGTTCTGCCCTTTGAATTCTCAACTAAAATCTTCTGACAATACTTACATTCGACTTTTTTTTACTCTATCCATTGATCTAGTCTTATTAAAGTGATTATAAACTTCACTTTTTAATTAACTTCGAGTTGGAATTCTATCTTCACTTAGTATCGGATTAGAATTTTCCACTTTTGTCTCTGGTATTAGATTACAACTCTTAACTAAAAGAATATGCTCATCTATTTGAAACAATCAACATATAAATATAAATTTGTTCTTGTGGCTATATAAATCCGCATAGTTCCTTTAGCTATATTAATATAGAATATATATATATAAGGTAAGATAGTATGAAAATAGATGAAATTGATATATTAAAAAGAAAAAAATTTACTCTCAATATCTTCATCATCTAACTAACTTTGAGTACACATAAGAGCGTCCATAGTATAAGGACGAAGTTGAGCATGATGAGGAATAATGACCTTACCACTAGTGTTTAAAGTAGACTCTGAAGCAATAATGGATGATGGAAAAAAAATTTCATAACTTTTTTGCCATTATAATACATTAAACTGCACACGTTTAACTTCAGTCACACAATCTTCCATCAAATATTTATCTAATTCTATCATATTGTAAGAAGTCCTAACCCTTTTTTCTTTCATAAATTTTGTAAGTGAAATTAACAAACTACTCTTAGAAGATGAACTTGAATCTGAAACTAAAGTCAGAGTTGAACAACCTGAACTACTGCGATCTCGATCCTGAATTTTGTCCATTTTGAGTTGATAATCATTAAAAAAATCATAATAGAATTGTTTAATGACATCTACATGCTTTTTAGCTCAATCACCATACATCACATTATATATAAAATTAACAAATCATATTAGAATTGTTTAATGACATCTTAGGTCTAGCATAAACAAGATTGCAATAGTATATCTAGTCATATACTATTAAGAATTCAACTTCTCCATCATTTACTCTACCATAACCTGAATAACCTCATTGGAATTAAACATCTAATTAGATAAAGCTTTCTTTATCTTACACATAGTGCTAAAGCAACAGTGTGAATTTAACATCTTGTTTCCATACTAAAGGTAAGAACCCTAGATTTCTGTAATTAAGAAATAACAATAAGAGAATAGAAAAATGCATTTCTTACTCATGCATAATGTTAGCATACACACACGTGAATTTGATTAATGCACACATTACAATGAATTGTTCATGCACTCATTTGACATTTTCTGGATATAAATAATTGTTTTAATGTGATTATAATGTGAATTATGGATTACGTGTCTTAAAAATTGAGTTGGTGTATATAAGTAGTGATTTAGAATTTTTGGAGAAATTTTTGAGAATTTTATGAGAATTAAGGGTATTTTTGGACTAGGAAAAATACGAAGCTGTAGAACAATTAATGAAAAGTAGCAAAAATAGGAGGCAAATGACAATGAAAATTTCTATAAATGACATTGGGATTTAATGACAAGTGTCATAGAAAATCGGGAGAAAATTGGATTAAAAATTGGAGACAAATAGACTCGTTAAATAAGAGAACCAAGTGAGATCATAGGAAGTGGGCACGTGGCAAGTGACAAGTGAGACCATAGGATGATGTTATAACTTAGTAAATGAATTGTTGATATCAAAGTACCAAAGGCATGAGTATAATGGGAATGAAGTTGTTCATATGATAGTAGTTGTGATTCAGAAGAGATGAGCTATATGTATTAAGTAAAGGTGAAGGAGAATTTGATATTATGAGAGCATATATTGCTAGAAAAGAAATGACTAGTAATTGAATTATGATATTAGAATAACCAAGTGTTCTTGAGGTGTAAACCCAAGAATAAGTTAGACACATACAAATGATAAGGGTTGATTGATCAAGAGATGTGATTAAGGAAACATACCCGGAATAGTCAAATTGAGCATGCATTATACATGACATATATACATATGTGTACAATTGAATGTTTATGTAACTGTGCATTAATAATGTGTGTGCAATGCGTGTATTGCATAATGTTGATATGTAGTATAAAATGTCCGCATCTAGACGTTTCTGAATCATGGAAGTTGAAGTTGGAGCGTACTGTGAGTCGACCTAGATGGTCTTACTTTAAATGATTGTTTTGTTTAAATTTTGTATTGAATTATTATGTGAGTGTGAGTGCGATTGTATTGATTCCGGACATTGACTATCTGAGGCATTTGATGCATGAAATACATATTGGAAGTGCTCATTGAATATGAATTTGACAAAATAAGTGATTACTCAAAATTTTTGTTGAATGCTGGACTAAGGTACGATGATAAATTTGAATGTGAATGATTGAAAATATGTGAATGTGATGAATTTCATTACATGAATGCATGACAATATAAAGATTGTTGTGACCGGAGTAGCCACCGAAAAAGAGCTTAAAGCTCAAAATATGATAAGAGCTTCTAGTTCAGTTGTTAATGTATCTGTATTCACAACGGATATGGGACATTATCTGAAACAAGCCCGGTATCCGCAAGGGATATGGGCCAGTAAAAAGTACTCAGTCACAATAATAACAACTGAAAGTGAGTCTCATGAGCACTGCATATGCATCTGATATGTATGATTTAAATAGTTGAAATAAATAATTTGAATGATTTCTGAATGTGATATATGATTTGAGTGAATAAGAAATATATGTTAACTCAACATATTGAATTGATAAAGTGATGTGAATTATGTGATTATATGAATTGACGTAATATGTGATTGAGTGAGCCACCGAGGATGGTCCACTCACTGAGTTCACAAAATTCAACCCAAATTTTGCAATATTTTTCAGGCTTAGAGAAGATCTCCAATTAGATAAATTAAAGTCTAGCCACTACATTCGAGTAAGAGATAGAGGTCGGGATCAGTTCGCGTCTGCATTTGTATTTCTTTATTTTTGTATCAAATTGTGTATTCCACAATTATTGTACCTCGGGAATTTGAATAATTCTATTTTATAATGGATTTTCAAAATTTAAATGTATGAAAGAGTCTCCCAACTTGATTACCAACCTTTCACTTGTACGAATATTACCAACATCAATCATAAAATATTGAAAAAGTAATTGATAACAATGTTGGAGAATATAAATTATGTAACATCCCGTCCCCATATTAAGGGTTAGGACCCGAAATTTCAATACATGTGAGCTTAAAGATAAATTAAGACAATGC
>JANVCL010000009.1:10923557-10940306 GCA_026546855.1 Erythroxylum incrassatum
TTTATATATTTTTAATTATTAAATCAAAATTTATTTGAAATTTATATATTTTAAAAATATATTTTAAATTTAATTATGATTATTAAATTAAAATTGTGATTATGATTTATTATTATGATTTTTGAAGACAGGCTTAAAAACATACAATACAACTATATAATATGACAATAGACTATTTTATAAATTTTAAAAAAACTTAAGGACTATTTTATAAATTTAAAAATTACCTGAAACGGTACTCAGTATTAACCGGTACCGGTATAATATCGTACCAGAACCCAATCCGATGCTAAGTCTAGTATGGTATTCGTAATATTAGTTGAAGAGGAAGTATGATTTTATAAAAGAGTTGTCGTAGAGTTAAGAAAGAAGAAAAAGTTAAATTAGCTAGCGTAATTTTTAGATTAAATTTCTAAAAAAAATAATCTAAATATTAAAGGAGGTTTTGGGAATTAGAATCCAAGTAAAATGCTACTATTTTTTATATTAAGAAAGTTTTTACTTTCCTAATTAATTTAAAAAATAACCTAATGGGATAATATAAATTAAAAAAAAGATTACTTTTCTATGCAAAAATTCATGCCAACCAAACAAAGCCTGCAAGTAATATGATGACACGGAAACTCCCATCAGGTATATTTTGATAACAATACTCCGAGAGTAATATGACGACACGGAAACTCCCATCATCAAGTTGCATGTCGAAGGTATCATTTGTTTCGAGGTACAAAAGACAGTTCCACAAGATGAGCATTGAAGTTCTTACCATCTTTACGCAGTTCCACAAGATGAGCATTAAAGCTCTTACCATCTGTACCTCTTCTCTCAGGAGTAGTGGGAACTACAATGTTACTACTGTTATTTTTCAAGCTTTTATACAGAAATGGATTATTCGCTTAAGTATATATACAGTTGAACTTTTAACGAAACATCTACCATATCAATCTGCATCCTTGTTCAATCTATTGTTGCTACCATTAGCCAATCGCCTGTTATTGCTCAAAGTCTGACAGTTTTCCGAGCAACAGATGGAACCAGAAAACAGTTTGGAAGGCAAGTTCCTCCTGAACTTGGTTCGAATAGAATACCTGACCATGTAAGGGTCTTGGGTGAAGCAAACAATCTCTTCCACTGTGATGGCTTAAGTACATGTTTTAGTGTTATAAGAAGCTACCAAAAAAAGTTTTAAAAAAATGATGGTAGTCGGCTACAGTCATGCATTTTGAAACATCAGCTGACAAAGGCACAACAGGAAACTAACTCAATTGAGGAAACAGCCGAGCCAAGTTAGGATGGTAGTAGAAAGGAAGACCATGGACAATGCTTTCTCCAAACAACAATTACTTCTGTATGATTGGTTATAAAGGGCAAGGAAACAGGTGCCTAAAAAATGTGGCAGTATTAATCCACTGCAGCAACTATCACCAAAGTCATCAGTGGAACTTGAGTCCAATAACAGCAACTGAGACAACAAAAATGGCAGGTTATTTAAAAGAAGAGACTAGTCATACCTCAAATGAATCTTCAAGGTTCCATATGTAAAGAATAGCAGATATGCCAACGTGATCAAGTGTTAAACAGTAGACCGACTTGTTACACCACGAGAGCCTAGTTCTCATGACAAGAAGGAGATTGGATAATGCATTAGTGAAGATTTTATCCAGCAGCCACGAGTGTCCAAGTTGAACTTTATAACAATCTCTTCATCATTTTGAACCTTTTAAGATTGTATTTCTATCATTTTAGCAACAAGATGATTTAGGCCACTATAAAGGAAATATTGGACATAAAAGAATTCATGCTGCATAAAATGCAGTTATGCTAACTTAATTAGTGTTTGCTAAACAACTTCAGTGAAATCAAGAAATCGCAGTTAAATAAAATTTAGAAAAAGGTTTAGTTAAAGTTGTAAAAGAGATATGATATAATTTTCTAGTTCTAGTACATAATTATTGATATGAAGAAACGAAGAAAGTAAATACCTTCCAAGCTTTATCCTATATATAGTTCAAGAGTGTATCAGTTAAAGAATTTTTCAACCTACAGCTTTGTCCCAAGTGAACGTCTCCAAAAATATATCTGCAGTCACCGTAGGGTAAACGGGGTTAAAAAATAAATGAGCACCAACAGTTGACATAGGGGAAAAAAATGATAGAGGGAATGACCTGTATTCACAATATTCAGGCCACGCACACATAGCTTTCCCGTAGTCCCAATAGCAGTCATCATCTCTCAGAGGCCCACGTTTAGCTATTGCAGTAGTACATCGATGAGCATACACAGATAAATCAATGAACAAGAAAATATAGTTAGAAAGACTCACCTTTTGTCACAAATTTTGATTTGGCATCAGGATGAATGTCATGCCACATCTGGAGCCACAACTCCCGCATCAAAACTGGAGATTTAACAATGTTCCTGTGATTCGCTGTAAGAAGATATTTTAGTTTGTATACTTATGTTGTCAATTATCATGTCAAAATATAAGCCATTAATAAAGCTCGATTATAAAGGATATTTTAAGGGCATATAAAAAGAAACAATACCTATATCGCCTTTCAAAAGCAACAAATCACATATAAACATAATATACACTGATTTTAATAGCATATCTATTTAAGATATGATGGTATTCGATATTTAGTCTTATCTTCTGGTTTATAAGTTCTGGTGCCTAAAATTTCTCCAGAATTTCCAAAATATTTTAAATTTAAACAAGACAAACATCAAACCGACTATTACAGACTTCTAGAAATAGATATGCTCATTTACTAAACCCCATTTTGAAAAGCCAAGATCTTTAGCTACCGCATTAGTACTGCCATATATAATGTTAGTAACCTTTATCAAGCTCCCAAACTGCTGTCCTCTTTCCTGGAATACTTTCAGAGTCTTCATAATAGGTAATGTACTTTACTCTTGGAGATCTAGTCATGTTAGGAGCTACATCAGACCCATGTGGATGATCCACATTCAAATCCACTTGAACGTCAGATCCATCATGTTCAGTCTGAAATTTAAGAAGAAGAAGCAAGATCAATTCTCAAACAGACTTTACATTTCCAGTAGGAAGTTAATCAAAAACTACTCAATAATAGAAAACTGTTCTTTGATCGATTTACAAAATGCCTTTTCTTTTGAGGAAGACCAACTTTTGAGGAAAGATGTCATTGATAAAAGAACTAGTAAATAATTTTCAGTATGACAGATCTCATACAGGTTCTAAACAAAGACAATGAATAGGTTCACTATCAACAAGGAAATATGAAAATCTAAGATGATTAATTGTTTTAGATATGGATGAAGGACTGTATATCTGTCATGTAATCATAAATAAATATATTGTCACAAGAACCTAAACACAATAAAAATACAATGTCAACAGCAAGTCTCAATCTTACTTCGGCTATGCAAACAAAATTGATTCTAATTTTAGATAACTGAATATCCAGAAAGAAATGACAAGCTATTTTGTCTCATGTGTTCCCATATTATCCTGCAACTACACCCTTATCTTCCCAATCACATGAAAGCTTCATTTGAGCTCCCTTAAACCAACCCCATTCTCATTTCATGTTTTTTTCTTGTAACATTCATAAATACAAGTAAGACGCACCTGAGGGGCCCTAGTTATATTCACTTTTTGTCCAAGCCAATTTTTGCACAAAGAGAGGGAGTTATATGGTACCTGCAAACGTATAAAAAATTGGCTGAAGCCGAAAGCAGTCCTTATTACTACTGAAATTATTATACATCAGTTGGAAGATCAAATATTCATAAAACAGCAGAAAACCAATTTAAAGATATATTCTTGTACTTACTGTCTCGTCTCCACTTGTTGCTCCAGGATTTCCGTCAACCAGATTTCCTGACCTATAAGAGAAACTGTTCTGTATCACAACTCATAAAGAAATTGAATCATTTCAAAGTACATTTAATATATTGCCAACTTCTAAATATCATTGTACTCAACAAGTGGGATGCTAAAATCTATTCATATAGGCCTTCGACCACATTTCTAAATTTAAAAATACACAGAAATATCTACCAAAAGAAGAGCAGATGTAAATAAGAATCTCGTCGTGAAGAGCAGTTTGTTAGCATTACATTCTATTAGCATCTCTATGGTTGTGTGTAAAAAGTAAGGGGGAGGAACATGAACAACATATCGTGAGACACTCTTCAAAAAAAGGAAAAAAAAACTTAACGGCAGCTGTAGGACAATTGAGTTAGAAGGATTGACAAATTGTATTTGGTAGATTAATGCACATATCATCTGATTAACTTTTGGAATACAACATCGAGGAGCTATAACCAGTAAGGTGGCAGCCATAATATGCAAATCACTGTATTCACTCAGGAAAAAAAAACAGAAAAAAAACCCCAACACACATACCTAGTTCACAGCTCAATTCACTGTATGAGAAAAGCATCCTAACCTTGAGATAAGAGATCCTTCAACCTCGTAAATGACATCAGTTATAATCCAATTATCTGGGTAAGGCTTGCCACTTGGTGCAAAATAATAACCAACCTGCTTTGCAAAATTCAAGATACATAAATCACTGTCTCCAGGTCTGATCCAACAACTATCATAGAAAGAGCACAAATGCATTTAGCTACCGCACAGTAATCAAGAACAACAGATAAAAGACAAAGGAAAATGAAACTGATTGCTACCGTGAACTTTTTCTTATACCTATATTTAGGAGGAGATTGCATACAAGAGAAACACTACATCTTAATTTAAAACCTTAAGGCATTGAGTTATATTCTCATTCTTGTATATAAAGCATTACTAATTCTTGTTTCTAATAGATCTGAAAATTTTACATGCTTAACACCCTCCGCCTACGCTAAGGAATGAGCATTTAATATTTGAAATTTGCAGAAAATAATTTTTGTATGGACAGGACATAACATTTTTGGAAAGACCCATCACCGAACTAGCTTGAGACTGGTATCATATTATATTTTTTGGATATTTCTATTTGGGTGCAGGAATGCTTTATATACATGTGGAGGAACATATCTCAAATAAAAAATTTTGAGTGTTGAGTTATGGTCACATTCTTATATATAAACCACCATTACTTCTTTCTAGTTGATGTGAAAATTTCACATACGTAACAGTTACAATTAAGATAAAGTAGAACCATTAGGACAATATGTAATTGATTCTATCAGCTGGAATAAAAAAGAATGGAAATGATGTCAAACCAGTTGCTTATGTGACTTTGGCATTAGACACAGACGGATACATGAACTCCAATAGTACAATAAAAAGAGATAAACTTCTCTAATTAGAGATAAAGGTAGGATCACAAAAAAAAGTTATTCTGATTTCCAGGTTTCAACATTCACATGGAAGAAACATCAAATACATGAAGGTAAGTGCTGGACATATTGTATGTGAGAGTAAAGGAAAGAAAATTTTAATTTGGAGAAACACAACTGCAAAGGTTCATAATAGGCCTAGTCATGGCCAAAAAAAGAAAAAATCATTCCAACAGGGAAGGTCCTGAAAAAAAGTTATCACATTCAACTAGAAGAAGGTTTATACCTCAGTCTTCAAATCAACTCCATAGATACAAAAGACATTTTTAATAGGCGGCCTGTCCCATGGTGTGAGTGGATTCAGAACTGGATCATCATGGTATGACCTGAGAAACATGGAGAAACTCAGATTTCTAGAATTGAAAAAAAAATTTAGTCCATATAGGCCATATTGCATCTAGTCTTCACCATCAAAGAATTACTCAATGCCTTCACTTCTTTGGGCCATGCATATCAAATTAGTAAATGTCCCTCTAGTCTCAAAGAGAGAAAATATTTTTCACTTTTAAGAAAAACTACTATTGCAGACTACAGATGATGAGCTTTTTTCATTACTAATATTGAAGAAGTTTTCAGAAATTGTATCATGAAATCATACAGTAGTAATCGCTACCGAATTTTCTGTTCACTTTATTCCTTCTCTAGCCTTTGTGTTTGGAAGTGGAGGGGTTGCTGCAGTTAAAAAGATCAACCCCTTGAACAAAAGCTTCCCAGCTTAGAACCAACTTATCAGGAGGTGAAGGCTTTAAAATAGTGACAAAAAGTTCAGAATAATTTCCCAAAATAAATTGTTGGACACAAATCGAATGGGGTTTTGAAGGGCAAAATGAAGCTGTGGATAAAAGGACAACAAAATAAAAGGCAACTTTCAGCACTTAGCTTCAAAGAAGCTTCTTAAGTAGGCCAGGATGACGCAAGTAACTGCCAAAAGTCATAAGGAAGATGATTACTTGTGTAACTGGTACAAGAGCCTCTTGATATCAGAATCATAATCCTCTATAGCTTTGAAAAAGGTCCCATCTGATATTTCATCAGCTGAAAATGACAACTGAAGTGGAAGACCATATCCGATGTTAGACACATTCACTCGATTTACTTCTGTAATTGATGGATAAGCATCAATTGCTGTAGATGTAAAAATTTGAGTAAGACACATGCACATCATAACAGAATTTTATTCATAAGAGAAAACTAGAACCCTTACCATGTGTAGAAGGAATTTCAATATTGACAATATTTGTGGGCCACCCAGAGTAGACTTCTTGTCTGTCACAATGATATGGATGATGATCCTTCAGAAAATTCCCAGAGAAATGCCTCCAATATGGGCGATCAGCTTTACAGTACTTTGAGAAAGGTAACATCCATATTGAAGACGCAAAAGAATTGAACATTAGTCGAGCAGTTCCCTGGTACCTTGCCAAGTATGCCATATTCATTTGTTAAAACGGTTACCAACATCCAACAAGAAGTTAATATCCTACCTAAAAATTCGAACAAGCCAGAAAATCTCACTTTGCTTAAACAAAACACTGGCAAGAATATGCAAAAAACCTACAAGATTAAAAATCACATTATTGAAGTGACTTCAATTCAGAAATCATACACTTATAGGCTTTACTGTAGAGTTCATGTAGCAAGGAAAAGCTTAATGAATCCGACTTAGATAAGTTAGATAAAGTTTTGAAACATTCCCTACAGTCTAATGTCACTAAAATTTGTTATAGTTGCAACTAAGTTGAAACTTTTTTGCAGTGATATGTCATCATACATACATCTGTAAATATAAGCTGAAAAAAAAAAACTCATATTGATCAACATGAAGATTCCAATTAAAGAAGGGAACATGTGAAAATAACCTAACTAGGTTACCTCAGACACGGGAAGACCAAATGTGTTCCCAAACAATGTTGCTTTCAATGTCTCGGTTGAACCAAGAAGAGGAGAACCTGAAGTTGGATGATAATACAATGCTAAATGTAATCTGAATCAATTCTATATCTTTTAAAAGATTGACTGTGACATAAGCAATCATACCAACAGCAAAATATGCGTGAATATGCTCATCCAGCCATTCATTGTAATGTTTTGGAGCAATTTCTAGCTTTAACCATTCCAAGAAGTAGCGAAAGACATGGTTACCCAAAGAGTGAGCAAACACTATAGAAGGTCCACCACGAACTTTGAAGTTAGTCTCAAATGTCAACCTGCAAATAGGAACAAAAGAAGAAAGTCTTAAAGCCCCTGAATTAGCTTTCAGGAATCTCTACACTTAAACTGCACTTCTGCATAGTTTATATATTATAGAAAGTTTTCTATAGTGGTGGAATATATATGGTTCTTAAAATTAAAAGTGGAACAGAAAAGTGCATAATTGACTTATACAATATGACAAAATATAAAAATAAAACATAATCTGATTACATAAAGTATTCTCTTCAAGGAAATCATTAACTTTGACAGAAACATTACTTTCTCTATCATTTCACAGAAACAACATTTGGCTTGAGAAGCGAGAACATAAAGTACAAAGAAAAGATATACGCACTTAAGCCGATGGAAATACAGATCTCGCTTCTCAAGCATTGAAGGTGACAATCTCCAGTCATAGGGAACCGCAATAATTGCATTAGCTTCAATACCAAACTGAATACACCACTTAATCCATTCCTTCCACACAGAAGAAAGAGGACCTAAAAAGCATAATGTAGATCGTTTATTCCAGAATAGGGAACACACTGCATTTATGTAATCATCACCATACAAGACATGATGTATTATTAGAGAAATTAGTTAAACCTGTTATGTAACCCGGATCAAGCTCTGTGATAGCTGAAAGACTGCTATCAGGCCGTGACTTGCACTCAGGATGATCTGTTTGATTGTAGGGATCCAACACCATGCATTTAAGCCAACAGTTGACCGCAGAAAGTAGCTACACATGACAGTAATTGCTATTAAACATCTACAACCTTATTTCACCGTCAATTTCTAGATTTTTTTTTGCACGATTTTGTTCACTACTTACTGAAGTGTTCCATGGTTATAGAAACTAATATTACAATAACAGGTAGAAGGTTTGGAGTATCTGATTTAGCAACTAACTAGTAGCGTCCTTTTGATCTCTCAGATTTAAACTAGTAAGCAACCTAAAAAACTGACGAAATAGCAATTAATAACTGTCAAAAGTAACAGCTACAGTTAGAGCCATAAATTTCTGCCCCTTAAAACAAAACAAAGCATCACAACATCTGTTTATTAGACAAGTGTCAGGAGATCGTAAAAACTTCAAGAATCGATCATTATCTTTACCGAAGTAGAACTATCCATTACTGTAAGTTAAAAGCAAAAAAGTTTTGAAACAGTTGGAATTATCTTTTAAAAACACGCATTCTGTAGCTTAGAAAGGCAACTTTGCACACAACTTTCTACTCGAAGCTGACAGTACATAACAGAGAATAAGAGAGTGAGAGGTACTTTGGTAGTATCCAGCCAAACTAAGTCAAGGGGGTTGAAATCGAGAGGAGAGTAAGGACAATCAAGAATGGACCACGCTCTAAGCTGAGTAGAAGCAAAACCAGGGATTATAATCCCCGATATCTTGGAATAGTCTATCCCCGATGTTCTGGAAGATTTTGCGTTAACCTCTCTGTCACTTATTGCGGTTGCAGTCGGAGCGCCGACGATCACAAGAACCACGATGACGGCGATATTCCTATGAGCTCCAGTCATCTCTTATCACATTCGCGCTCCCTTTCTGGTAAATTCTCTACTAGAGAGAGAAGAGAAATGAAGACAGAGAATGTGAGGTATCGATTGTGCAACGGAGGAGAGAACTGACTATCAGTTATAGAACTGTCTCTCTGTCTCTCACCTATTCTATGCGCCTTCCTTACCTGTCTGTCTCGGGGTCGTTTCTTGCGTAACTATCAGCCGAAACGGCGGGGAAAATCGTCGTTTCCTGAGGGGTAAATAATTCAAAACTGCGCCGTTCGAGAAAATCCATTTACGTCGTCGTTTTAAGTCAAACGGCCATTGCCGACTTTCTTTGTTTGTATTGACGCGGTGGCGCCAATTAAAATAATGATTTTAAGAGAAGCGAAGGAACCGAAGCGAAGCTAATGGTGCTAAACGACGAGAGAGAGATCCAAAGAGAGGATTCTTGACTCGGACTCGATTAAAGCCGATGAAAGATCTTCATTTATGTTGTTGTTTGGTGAGAAATCGGGTCAATGGAGGCCTCCTCCGCCTCCAGGTTTCGCTTCAGAGACCATGTTGATACCGAGAATGCGACCTACACTAGCTCCGATATGTCCTCCGTCTTCACCGAAGAGGATGATGATGATGAAGGGTTGGAGCTCGAGTCCATGACTGCAAAGGTAGGTGGCTTATTTCATCTTTCTATTAGTCTGCTAAGAATAGAATTTTCAAGGAATTGTTTCTTTATAGGGAATAAAGCGTCTGTGCACAGAATTACTGGAGATAAAGGAGGCATCGGATGAAGATTTTCATAGAAATATCATGTCAAGTTATTCGGCCTTTGTTGGGTACTTTACTTGTCTCATTCTTTCTTTTAATAAATTTTGTTCCTTGGGAAGTTGATGTGGTTCAAGAATGGAAAAATTTTCTTTATGTAAGAATGATTATAAGATTAGTATCAATTGTCCGTGTGGATATGCATCCGATGCAACTTATATAAGTATAGAGCTCTTTGTTTTCTTCCTCTTTGATTTTCAATACTTTAATCCTTTAGATTATTGCATAATATCTATTCCTAGATAATAAGGAAATGATATGGTTATTTCTTTTTCATGGGTTGACTTGATTATTTTTATCGTTTAAGCTCAAGTTGTCCCTCCTTTGCAAATGGCTGCAGAATATTAGATGAAGTAAAAGACATGGAGAAAGAACTGTTGCAGCTTAGAACCAATGTTTCGACACAGAAAAGACTTGTAAAAGAACTAAGTGATGGTGTGTATCTTAAAGTTTTTTCAGATGAAACTATACAAAGAATTATTAGAGATGCTGAGGATGATGAATTAGCTCCTCCAACTGAGTTGGAGACACAAATCAATGATGTTTCTGAAACTCTAGATGTGCTTCTCTCAGAAAACAGGATTTATGAGGCTATATCAGTTATTGAAATGGAGGAAGAAAACATACAAAGGGTAGAACTTGAAGGCAATACTCCTTCAGATGTGCTACTGTTGTACAATTCTGCAATTTCTGAAAGAAAGGCCATGCTTACATTGCAATTAACTCTTGTTGCCGAAAATCCTAGAATAGGTGCTCCAGAACTTCAAAAATTACTAATTGGACTTTGCAGACTGGGTGAAGGTCATCTTGCAACTCAGTTATTGATTAAATATTACCATACACGGGTTGCATCTGGAATTCGAGATTTGAGAAATTCAAAATCCTTCTTACATGTAGTGTATATCAAGGAACTCTCGAAATGTGTGTTTTCCATGATTTCTCAAGCAGCGAGGAGCTTTATACTGTTATATGGAGAAACCACTTCGTATACTCCAGAATTTATTCAGTGGGCGCAGGAAGAAATTGAAATACTTGCCCTTTCTTTGACTAAATATGTAATATCTGTCTCAGAAATAAGTGGTGGGCTCTCAACAGCCATAGAAGCTGTTCAGTTTGCCATATCTTATTGCTGTTTGTTAGAAAATCAAAGATTGCTGTTGCAACCATGTTTGATTGAACATGTTCGCCCTTGTATGGAAGAGGTTTTACAGAAACACATTGAGCATTTTGCTAAAGTTATCAACATATTCACAGCAACTGATGCTTGGGTATTGGGTAGATATCTTGTATCAGGAATTCTACATGAAAGCTATTCCTCTATGGTTATGGGACAACAGCCAGAGTATTGCATGCTCACTAACAGTGGCCGGAAGTTCATAATTCTGTTGCAGGTTGGGTGGTTTATGTTTTTGACTAAGCATAAGGATGAGAAAACTTTTGAAAACGGGAATTTTACAGTTAAAATTTAGTCCATGATGATTGAGTAATTAGCTGGATATGGTTTTCTGCAAGATCATCTATGTTGTTGATGCTGTCTAGGCACCATAAAATGATGGAGCAGTATGCTATCTCTTACTTATCTTCACCCTTTTTTTAGCATTATTTGTTAGGAAGTGCATCAGACATGTATTTGGTGGAAACTGTCTAACATGTTAGTTTAGTGGAGCTTTTCTTGATAAATCCAATGGCATGAGAAATCCTCCGACGCTGTTAAAGTGACTAGTGAGCATGGATAGAAAAGAAAATTCTCTAGAACTTTGACAAGTTTAGATAATAGTTGGTTTTGGGTCTGCCTCTTCAGAGGAAGGATTTTAATGAAGAGATAGAGTGCTATTGTTGAGAACTAGTAAAGGTTGATGAAGGAATTAAGTGTTCATCATTTTGCTATAATTAAAGAGAATATCTTTGATTATTTCCTTGCTTCTTTTTCAGGCTATCACTGAAGATGTTTCCACTTTGGTTTCGCTTAAAATGGAAGATGCCATAATTAGAGGATTAACAAGCCTCTTTATGGAGTATCTATCCATCCTGGAAACAGCCATCACCACAGAAACGAAGTCATCAGTAAAGGGTGCTTCCAAAATAATTTTGGCACAGTCAGTGCAACAACAAGCTTCTATTTTGGTGAATCTGTCAAGTCTGAAACATTTCTTCTCTAACACTGTTATAAGCATTTTCAAGGGTATAAAGGGCACCAATTCTGAGCCGATAGAAAATGGTTCAGTTAGTTTTCTACAACAAGAACTTGATATTTCTCTGCTTCTAATTGAAGAGGCATCTATTGATCTGAGAACACAATTCTGCCTCCAATTTATATGCAGAGTGTTTTCTCTTAAACGCTTCTGTAATCTGACCCCAGAAATGGGCCTTTATGGCAATGATGATCCCCATCTGGTTCATGATTTGATGCCTTCTACTCCCTTCCAGGTACACCTATTCTCGTGTCAGAAGAAATATGGTAACCTAGTGATGGTAGTCAGGATGGGCTATGTTGAACATGGATAGTTTTGGGTTTGTATTGATGATGTTTTGTCTTGCAGCGCTGGATTTGTCTTATAACCTTTAGGCTGCTCTCCTATTCTTAGTTGTCATTTCTTCTTTATATGTATTTCCTCTTTGCATTTTCTATTTCTTTAGTATGTAAACATCTTTACATTTTTGCACAACATTTATGTTTATCTATTGCTTTATGATTTGCAACATCAGGTGCTCTTTTTAGAATTGAGGAAGCTGGATAACCTTGCTGAAGATGATTTCCTTGAATCAAATTGGTTGACCGAGCTGATAAGAGAGCTAATTGAGGCCATATTTGTTTGGCTTTCAAACAACAAAGAAATTTGGGAAACTAATGGAAAGAATTTGAATTCCTCAAATTCCGATGTCTTCAATCAGGTGTGTTTCATTTGTTCATATGCTTGTCAATTTTGGCGATTTTACAATGTCATGCATCTGTGTTGGTGTTCTTGAGGTTATTCTCTCAACACACATGGGTTTATTCGCTCAGAAATCTAACTAGATTAAACTGCTTAAAATACTTCCAGTTTTGTTATTGCAAAACAACTTATCCATATTCCTGATTATGATTCTTCCAATTGTACTGGAGACTGAAAAACAAATCAATTTATGCTACATTACCTGTTGAAGGCACAAAATCCGGTGAAATTGTTAATCTTCAGGCTAATTTCTCTTGGGAAAGGTCCTGTTTTTGTGTCGATTTAAATTTGATAGAATCAATTCTTCCTTTCATAGTGCTAGTTTTTCTTGCATTGTTACGTGGTCTCAGTGATGAAAGTTGACTGCAGTTCTTTGTATAAGACATGGTTGGCACTTTAATACAGCAAGATTAGATTGCTTCTCTCATGCATCTTAACTTTTCTCAGATTTGCTTGAGGTTTTGTTTGATGTACCTTTTTATGCCAAATTTTCCTAGAACAGTTCGTTCTGGACATGCACTTTATGGTAGAAGTTGCAAAGTATGGACGATACTTCAACGAGGATCCCTCTGGCCCAGCAAGTCTAATGAAATCTGCGTTTGTTTCAGCTGGACTAGACCCTGAAGGGTAATGCTTTGAAGTGCCAAAGATTAGTTGTAGGAAAATGATGGTGCTCTGTTGCGCATGGGGTTTTACTGAAACAAATTATGTGAATTCTACAGTTTCACCTGATGAAATGCAAACATTCAGTAATCTAACTAATTGTCTGTGCAGAGATACCGGGGATGTTAAATGGGCTGTTGAAGCTGGCACCAAAGCAATTAAAAAGCTTGTAGAGATGGATAAAACTACTTCACCTTCACATGATGAAATTGCTGGTGACTTTGTAGGGGAACCGGCTGAAAATCACGCTGAGCGTGCAAATGAAACTTTCAAGGATGCTATTTCTTCTATTGATTCTCTACAATTGGAGGAAGAAGAAGAGGATTCAGATACATCGGAAGTTGTTGCTAATGACGTGGCCGTAGATGATTTGAAAGGCAAGAGGCGGAATGATGAAACTTCTAGAGAGCTGTTTGGAGTTTTTGAAGATAATGAATCTGAAGAGGAAGCATATGATATGTTCCAGAAAACAAGTTCAGCGGTTCAGCTATTGTCTGCAGATATTACTTCTGAAACAGGCAGTAACCACGAGGAGACTGCTAATAAGGTGGAACCCAACGCAGAGCCGGAGTCACTTCGGTAGAAGACTTGCAGCATTTCGGTAGGTAGAAGGTCATGGAACTGTCTCTATTAAACGTAGATTTGTTAGGAAGAAAGTTTCATGCATTATAGAAAAGGGTTAAAGAAGCTCATCTTCAAAGAACTTGATCATGTCTGTTTAAGCATAAGAAATTAAAATTTAATTATATCTACCAAAGGAAGGGCCTCCAATGTGGGGGAAGTTAAACATCTGATTACTCATTTCACAAGTTCATTAAGTCATATCTTTTCCTCGCATGGTTACTTTGTATAAATGTATGGATGATATTCAGACCTAGTTTCCATAAGATTAGATCTTCTTTTTTTGTTAACCAATTTTTATTATATTTTATCCATATATTTATATAGCGTTTATATAAATATGTGGACAAAATTAACTTACATAAAATTGGGTCACTCTTAACAAAAGTAGGGTGTTCCGACCCAATTTACACATGACTTTTGGAACCCCTCGTTGCTTACAAGTTGCAGCCTTTTGTGGCATGACTTGACTCTACATTGACATTTCCATCTCTCTTTCTTTTGGCTTCATGTCTTCTTCTTCTTTATTTATTTTTTCTTTAGTTATTTAGTAAAGTCTTTTATATTTTAAAAATTCGTAGAAAATCTTTATAAAAATTCCTAACTAATCTCTTCCTTGAATTTTGTTATAATTTTTGTTAATTTAATATTTTAAATAAGTGTTATTTCATAGGGTTAATTAAAAAAAAGTCATAAATTTTACTCAATTTTATAATAGTAATTCAAAATTTTAAAAATGATATTAAAATATTCAAAATTTTAATTTATTGCGAATATAGTTAGATCATGCTAAATTCTTTGTTAATATTACTAAAATGACATACCACAGATCAGATTAAAAGTTTTCACTAATGTTCACTTATTTTTCATGTGATTATTTAATAAATTTGGAGTTAGAATATCATAAATTTGTACCAAAAACTGTCTCTTTCTTCCTCTTGTCGTCATCATCATCCCTTCAAACTATATTTAGCTCAGATTCTACGTCTCTCTCAAGCCCTCTTTCCATATCCTACTGGAAACCAAAACCCAATAACGTGGTGAATCTTATTTACTCATCTCTCAAACGAGATCGTACCTGGAAATGAAATGATCGTACTTGGAGTTCCTCGTATGGATACATTTTCCATATTCCCTGACGTGTAATGATCATATATTTAATATCTTAACAGAAAATATGTGAAAAACCTGATACTAAAACTGACTTGTGTTTTTTAAATTTTGAGTTAGTATTAGAGAATTAAATAATATTTAGATTTTTTTTAATAATTAACCCTATTTCATTTAAATAACTACCTTATAAAAAGTAATTGACAAAACAAAATTGTTAATTTTTGCTAACTTAATATTACAGCCCTGTTATAAAGAATAATTGAGAAACCAAACTAGAATAAATTATTATATTCATTGAAATTTCTAATTAACTATCATGCTAAATTGATTAATATATTATTAGTACTAATAACATATAATTAGGGTCGTTCCTATCGTTTTATAGGCCCTGAGAGAAATAAAAAAAGACCCAAATAAATCGATAATATACTTAAGTTTACATATTTGTATGAAACATAAATGACTCAATTTATAAGTCTACATACTCAACCAAATATTAAATGATCATAACATCAGCTAATAATATCTTACAAATATCATTAACAATAAAATAACTAAAAATAGTAACAGTAACAACAAAATAGCAATAGCAGCAATCAAACAACAATATTAGATTGTAAAACACTAAGAAAATTATACTAACAAATACGCAAAGGATCATGATTTATGAAAAACAATTTCTCCGTGCATTTCTAGATGCAAAATTATTAATAATATTATCAAGATCAATATTGCCCAATATATCCTTCTCAATACATAACATAGCTAAACTATTCAATCTTTCTTGTGACATTGATGACCTTAAGTAGGTTTTCAATAATTTTAACTTTAAAAAGCATCTCTCAGCTGATGTTACAGTTACAGGTATAGTCGATAGAATTCGATAAGCAATTGAAACATTTGGATAACAATCTGCAGTTTTAACAAATTCTAAAATTTCAACTGATGACATTAACTCATTTGTCAAAGTCATTTGCAATACTTTTAATTCAAAAAATAAGATTATCTAAATCCACATCTGATACATTATCATGAGAAAAGTCGTTGTAAAATTAGTGCAAAATTTTCTTAATTCGTTATCATCTAATGACCTCAACTTCTTTGAATCAAATAAGAATCTAAAAGTATTATCAAATGTTGTTAATTGTTCAAATCTAATATTTAACGAAGTAATTTCCATATCCACAACAATTAGAAATTAATTAACTCTAAAAGAATCCTTAGCTGATTGTATTTCTCCATTATGGTTAATTTCATCAGATTATCTATTCCTAATAATACAAGATCTAGTTGGACATGTAGGCTCTATATTCATCTCAAGCGCCAGACTTTTGGCAATATTCATACTAGAGCTAAACCTTTCATCTTTATATTTCTCAAAAAATACCATCACACCTTCTATTTGCTTTATGGTAGCATTAATGCATATAGATTTAGATTGCAACTTTTTACTCACCATGTTAATAGCAAATAAAATATCATACCAAATAACCATACCAAGTAAAAACTCAAAACTCTCAAGTACACTAACCAAGCTTTCTGCTTC
>JANVCL010000009.1:10953313-10966082 GCA_026546855.1 Erythroxylum incrassatum
AATAATAAAGTTTTTTACATAATATATCACAAAATAATACTTGTTTTGACGTAAACTCATAATGTAAAGCAGATACAGAAGCATCCCTAAGTTTTTCCACACAGAAAAAACCTGGGAGAAATACAAGAAGAAAGAGCTATTTGCCCTTGGCTTTTCATATTGGCATAAACTGTGAAGAGCATGAACTGTCTTAAAAAGATGTTGATGATACATGATTATTTGCACATAAAATTATTATATCTTATTGGTCTTTAGGAGATGAAGATCAAACGGAATAAAGTCAATTCCACCATATGGTTATTTGCTAAGAATTGGGTGATAATTACTAACCACCAATCTTTTTTTTTCATGGAATTTTGGTTGCTTATGATCCAGTTGAGTCTCATTCATTCAAGTAATGTCATCTGACGAATCAATCCATTTAGTGAGTAACTTAAATCGTGATCCAAATGATATTGAAGTTGTTTTCACTTATGCTCCTAACTTTCAATTTCAAAGGAATTTTCTATAGAGAGTTCTCAGTATAATACGAGAACCTTTATAAAGAATCCATGATTAGTGTTAGGGGATTTTAATAACACTATATTCACATAAAAATTTGAGGAAGCCATGCTATCGAAAAAAGATAGGAATGATGGCTTTAAGGATTGTCTGAATATTGTAGAACTTTCTAACCTGAGTTGTGATAGGGCTTTCTTCACAAGAAGCAACAAAGAAGAAGGTAAATGGTTAATCAGGAAAAAACAAGACAAAACTTTGCTTAACTCTCTTTGATTGTCTAAATTTTCCTATAGCTTAGCCCACTTCTGTAATTTCCTTTATTTAGATCACTCTCTTATTAAGGTGATGTTAGGAACTAAACTAACGAAACTCAATGTTCCATTTATATTCAATAACTGTTTAGTGAATGTTGAGGGCTTTGAAGAAGTTGTACTTTCAAAACTTAATCTAAATGTTGGTGGATTTGACTCCTACAAATGTGTGAAGAAACGTAAGGCTATGAAGTTTGAAATTAAGAAATTTTGCTATAATATTATCTACAAATTCATATCCAAATTGTTGGCAATAAAACTGAAATAGGTATTTTGGGGCTTCATAAATGCGAGCCAGGAAGCTTATATAAGAGGGAGGAATATTAGTGATAAACCCTTCCTAGCTCAAGAATTATTCAAGAGATATAAAATCAAAAGTCTCCAAAGAGTTTTTTTTTAAATAGACTTATATAAGGATTTTGACTTATTAAATTGAAAGTTTATACTTAAACTTCATCATTGCCTTTTGTTTATGCTAAACGTACGATTCTTCCTATGGATTGAGATATTTTTATACACTCCTTATTCTCAGTTCCAATCAATAGAGAGGCTATCATATCCTTCAAAGAGGCTAGATGATTAAGACAACGTGATCTTATGTTACCTTATTTATTTTCCATTTGCATGGAAATCCTTATTACGAGACTAATTAGAAACACGATCTCTTTAGGAAGAAACTTTAATTACCATCACCAAGGTAAGAGACAAGGTCTTTTTAACATCTCATTTACACGTTATCTTCTTTTTTTTATGGAGCTGATAATGGCTTCTTAACCACCTTAATAGAATCCTTAAATCATTTCTTCAAGCTTTTTGGTCTCTATATTAATAAGAGTAAGAGCTGCTTATATATTTTTATGATGTCAGGGACCAAATCAACTTACTAACTTCAATATCTGGCAATAAGCATAAAGATCTCCCCTTATAACACTTGGAAATTCCCATATCTGATAAAAGACTCACTATAAAAAGTGACTCCCTCTTTTTGATGCTATCTACAAGAGAATTGGCTATTGGATAAACAAATATTATCTACAAGAGAATTGCACATGTGCTTACAACGGGAAAGACATTTAAGAGTGTTCCAAGATAACCAGTTTTCAATCCATGAATTCACTTGAAACACGCTACATTAGATCAGATCAACATTTCATCCTGATATATAATGTTAAGCCTCACCAACTTCAATTCTTGCTTCAAACTGGGTTGTTAGAACTTAGTAATCTTTGGTCTTACATTTCTTATTCATGGTGTTTTGCTAGTAGTAATTAAATGGTTGACATGAAGTGCATTGCTTTTTGATAATCTCTTATGTGCTGGGTAGCTAAATTGGCCAGTTTTAGTTTTGTTTCAACAACAAATTGTTGTTGGATTTGTATATAATTTTTATACCAATATTATGTCTTAATAAATCCTTTCATTTTCTTAAAAACGTGCTTAATTGAAACAACAATTTTTTTAATAATAAATATGCATAAATTGACCTAGTTCTTTTAATTTAATAGACTAAATCTAAAAATTGAAGATTTTATTCATGAATTGAGTCTAAGTTTTAAAAATTAAGAATTAATTTTAAATTTATAAAATCTTTTAAAATTAGTTTGATTCAATATTTATAATAATTATTCAAATATTTGTTTTAACTTATTTAGCATTTATATAATATTGTAATATTTAGACTTTAGCGTAACAATAAAATTTTATAATTATTTTTCTAATCTAATTTTTTATAAATTTAATTAATATTTTACATATAATATTGGAAAAGATTATTTTTTATTTAAATTGTTTATAGATTTATTTTATTTTAAAAACAATTTAGATTTTATATAATTACTAAAAAGTTTTAAAATATGAGGTTAAATTCAAAATTTTTATAGTTGATGAGGTTATTTTATGAGTAATACAATACAGACTTCAACTCATCGCAACCAAACAGTGATTATGTCTTGATAGGAATGCCATTCAACAACAAGACTTGTCGAAAAGCTAAGTTCTATAGATTCAAACCTGTAAAACCGTTTAGAAGTGACCTTTGTAAGTACACGAGGACACTTGAAGACATTGGTAAACTGGTGCATCGACTATTTGGAACTAACCGGCATTAAACTCTTCCTTGTCTGGCTTAGAAGTTGATTTATCAAAATTTCCCCCGGAGTCCACAGCCACGTTGTAAACAAAGAACCATGCAACAACCAAAAAGAACAGGAAGTTGATGAAGCTTAAGATAGCGTAGAAGGCATAATACTTGTCCAAATGTGATTGATTAAGATTGTCTGAAATCCACCCTCCACGACCATGCTTGTTTGTGATACTAGAAACAGTTGTGAGCAGAAAACTGCTGAGGAAATTCCCAATTCCCAGGCTACTAGTGAAGTATGAAGTTCCAAGGCTCTTCATTCCTTCTGGGGCTTGGTCGTAGAAAAACTCTATCTTGGCAACTTCTACGAAAGAATCTGCAATTCCCATCAAACCAAACTGAGGGAGAAGAATAAAAATGCTAAGAGGGACCGTACCACCCTTGGGAGTGTTGTGTTCTTTAGCTGCTCTAAGCCTCTTCTTTTCGGTTAGGCAAGCAGTGATCATAACTATGATTTGCAAAACAATGCCAATCCCCATTCTTTGCAGCAGAGTAATCCCTCTTGGGTTTTTGGTGTAACGTCTAACAAATGGCACAAAGAAAAGATCATATAAGACAACGGTGATCATCATGAAGATAGTAACAAATGCTGTGAGGCTCGCTGCAGGTATAGAGAAGTGCGTTCCCATGCTCCGATCTAAGGTGGTGCCTTGTTTGATGAAGAGTGTGTGTACTTGAGCTAGCATGGTGCTTGGTATGCATGTTGCTACTAAAATTGGAAGCATTTTAACCATTTGCTTAGTTTCTTCGACTTGGGTCACTGGGCATAGAATCCATGGTGAGCCTGACCCAGTCTTCACCGCAGCTTTGTCAAAGAATCTGCAGACAAGGCATGAGGATTGGATACTCAGAGAGTTATCAACCAAATTGTTTATGATGCTAAATATAATCTGTTCACTGTTAAGACATTAGCAAAGGATAAACACATTCACAAATGGTTTCTAGCTTTAGGACCTACAGATAAAGTTAAGAATCAAACCTTAAAGAAGGGGTGTGATCAATTCTGAATTTTCCTGATCTTGATATGTCCTCCCAGCTAAGTTCATGCAGCTCTTTAGGATCATCGGGAACTTTAACTTTCCACTTTCTGAAAGTTGCCGCAAGCACTTGAGATATCCTGGTGAATGGACTGCCTGCAGGCAACTTGTGTCTGTATAATGGTGTACCCACCACAAACACTATTATCGAAATTGCTAATCCCAGTGTCGGCAGGGCATAACCAACTGGCCAACCTACGTTATCTTGAATATACACCAAGATTGTGTTTGAGAATAACGTGCCAAAGAAAATGCTAAACATCCACCAATTAAAGAAGGATAGCTTTTGGAACCTCTCCTTAGGTTCAAAATCATCAAATTGGTCTGCCCCTAGGGTGGATATGTTAGGCTTGGTTCCACCAGTACCGATTGCAACTATGTACAATGCAGTGTAGTATATGCCCTTCTGGAAAGAGGAGGCGTTTTTGCCGCAATCCACCTTGTCTTTTATATGATTATCGCAGGATGGTGGCCTCAGCACAGCCACTGAAACAGACAGCGTTAACAAGCACATACCCTGTTTAGTTGTCACACGTCAGAACCAATTGGTTGGAGTTCTAAAGACATTGACAGTAACTCTGTATCGCGTATATTGAAATTTTTTCTATTACGTGTATACTCCGCAAAATGAATATGCCTGAACACATTTTTCTGATGTGGTCTTTGTGGATTCGGCATGAGTACTTCAAATCCTTCCAGTTGTGCATAATTTCCCCTCAAACTCTAGGTTAGCATAATCGAAAAGAAACTCTTTCCCAGGTCCAAGTACCCCAATGATCAGCAATTGGCACAATGTACATGCAAGTAAGATTATTGGAGTTACGAATTAATCAGATGCCAAGTCGTTTAGTCATACATTTTCTTAGTTTGCTTAAAATTCTGCTTCTCCGTTTCTGGGACTTGAACGCTCAAAAAAGCAGTATTCAGGAGGGTCTAACATAGGTTTTCCAAGTGTACTACAAGGTGTCTTGCTTAGTTTCTCCGAATGATTGACCACATAGGACAGAAATTTTTAACTTACTGTTACTTTAGTCTTACTCTGCCACCAAATCGACGTTAAATATCGCTAGTTATACAACCCATAAGAATTCGTGAAAAGGTGAAAGATTATTTCTGCAGAGAATGGAATATTAAATTTACCGCAAGATAGATAGCTGATGAAGAGATAAAGGTCCAGTATCGACCGAAGTGAGCTTCTGCAACATAAGCGCCTAATATGGGCAACATCCAAACTGTGCCGAGCCAGTTGGTGACGTTGTTCGAAGCTGTTACAGTACCTTCGTGAAGCCTTGTGGTCAAATATATAAACAGGTTTGTTGCTATCCCATAATAAGCCAGCCTCTCAAACACTTCATACCCTACGACACATATATACCAAAGAGAAATGAGTTAGAAAACAAAACATCTAATGTACATTACGGTTTCATATCCCTGAAGATGCGAACTATACCTGGGTTATGGAGATAATTCAAATTTTACGATGATAATTTATTTTTCATTAGCACAACTATCATGCATGCCTAGTATTGTGAATGGAAATACATTGATCGTAAACAACCCACCAGCGATGAAGAAACAAGCTTTCCATCTCCCAGTTTTCGATCTTAAAACAGGCCTTCCCTTGAGATCCACAGTCCCATCTTCTGTGTAATCATCTGTCTCATGAAGAGTACCTTTCCCTTCTAATCTTTCCATCAGAGTAAATAGATTCACTTTCAACCTGGAAGCTTACTCGAGGAACATGGAAAACTGAGTTTTTAAGGTAGGTTGTCGGGGCAACTTAGGTAAGAGCTTTTCTTAACCTCTATATGTGTGCTCTTCTTCCTTGGCTGTTCTCCTTTGTTTTTACAACTAACTTTTTGCTTATTTTATGTAAACCAAATACGTAACTATCTGTTTTACTACCTTCCAGTTATCTGAAAACACCAACACATAGGCATTGAAATTAGAGCATGTGTAGCGACAGTTTCTAAAGAAACATAAAGGGTAAGCTACATGCATAGAAACTGTCACCCAATAAACCATATATAATTGCAACCTGTTTATAATATTGTGCCGGCTGGTTAATAAGATATGATTTAATATTTTGGTAGCTCAATTTCTATCTCATATTGGGAAGAAATGAGAACGAGAGAAGTTTTTCAAGTTATAATAAAACTCTTCCCCCTCCTATTCTATAACCATCCCAAAATTTGATGTATACTATAAATTTGTACACATATTAAATTTAATATTCTCTTCTTAATAAGAACAGGCTGTCTTAAGTGGTGTTTGAAGACTAAGCACAATTGGCGAAACTCTGTTATCAATTTTTGGGTGTGTTCTTTCCTCATTTCTTTTATTTATTCCGTATTTATAGTATTTAATATTATTTGTCGAGTATATTTGTAGTGTTGTGTTCAATTATTTGGGTGTATTTATTGTTTGTGTGTGTATACGGGTTAGGTTGTGATAAATACACCGTGTATGTAATTTCTGTCTAGGAGATTGGGTTTTAAGTGGGACCATTTGTGACCCCTCCGTCCTTTCCTGAGATTTTACGTGGAATGGTAATACTGTCTTAGGAGTCCGTTTGACGATCTTTCCTAGGTATTACCGAATCGGTTCACTTCACTAGTTGTTTACCGTAGAGGAAAAATTACCCAGTTTTTTCCAATAAGTGGTATCAAAGCCGAAGGTTCGTCCTTTGTTTGTTTGTAATATTGAATACTATTATTTAAGTTTGTTATGACGTCTGTAAATTCACCAGCAACTAGGGACATAACAAATATGACACAAGCGGCATCAACTTCTTCATCCACATGGCAGAGGATTCCAATGTCAAGTATGAAGTTGGCGGTGGAAATATTTAATGATACTGGTTATTTTGGCATGTGGCAAGGCGAGGTTCTGGATCCTTTTTCCAACAAGGCCTTGACATAGCTATTGAAGAAAAAAACCAGAATATATAGAAGATAAGGATTGGAGTATTTTAAATCGGTTGGCATGCGGAATAATTCGATCATGCCTGTCTAGAGAGCAGAAGTATGCTTTCAAAAATGAGACTTCTGCACATAAATTATGGAAGGTATCAGAGGAAATTTTTTTAAAAAAGAATGGTCAGAATAAGCTTCTTTTGAAGAAAAGGTTGTTCCGATTTGATTACCAATTAGGTACTACTATGAATGAACACATCATTATGTTTAATTAGTTAGTAGTAGACCTGTTGAATTTGGATGTGAAATTTGAAGATGAAGACTTGACTTTGATGTTGTTATCATCCCTTCCGGATGAATTTGAACACTTAGAAACTACTTTACTTCATGGGAAGGAGAATGTATCTTTAGAAGTTATGTGTTATGCTTTGTATAGTTATGAATTGCGAAAGCAAGATGAAAAGAAAAGTAAAGAGGTTACAGAAGATGAAGCATTTGTGGCAAGAGGTCGTTAGCAGAGCCGGTCGAAGGGAAGAAGAGAAAGATCCAAATCAAAAAGCAGAGTTGCCAAAGATAAGTGTGCTTTCTATCATGAGAAAGGGTACTAGAAGAAAGACTGTCCAAAGTTGAAGAAGAAAGGGAAGGCTCCGCAAGATGCAAATGTTGCAGAATGTAAAAGTGATGCAGAGTCAGATGTCTCTTTGGTGGTATCACCTTCAACATTCTATTCAAACGAGTTGATTCTGAATTTAGGTTGCACCTATCATATGTCTCCCATCAGGGAGTGGTTCTTTGATTTTGAAGAAATTGATGGTGGAGTTGTTTACATGGGCAATGACAATCCATGTAAAACAACTAGGATAAGTTCAATCAAGCTGAGGAATCATGATGGATCCACCAGAATCTTGAAGGATGTTTGGTCGTACCGAATTTGAAAAAGAATCTCATCTCTTTGGAGACCTTAGAATCAAAAGGCCTAGTTGTGATGATGCGAGATGAAATTCTTAAAGCAACTTTAGGAGCACTTGTAATGTTGAAAGGCATAAGGAAAAATAATATATATTACTACCAAGGTAGTACAATTGTTGGGACAGTAGTGGCAGCAACTTCTAGTAGCAAGAAGGATGTAGAGGCAACAAAGTTGTGGCATATGTGTTTGGGGCATGCTGGTGACAAATGCTTGCAAATTCTTGCAAAACAAGGATTATTGAAAGGTACGAAGACTTGCAAATTAGAATTTTGTGAGCATTATGTTTTGGGAAAACAAAGAAGAGTGAAATTTGGCACTACCATCCATGAAACTAAAGGTATTTTGGATTATGTGCACTCAGATGTGTGGGGACCTGCTAAGACTCCTTCTCTTGGAGGTCGGCATTATTTTGTCACTTTTGTTGATGATTTTTGCAGAAGAGTATGGTGTTTTATATGAAGAACAAAGATGATGTGCTTGGAGTTTTCCTTAAGTGGAAAGCTCAATTTGAAAACTAGACAGAAAGAAAGATCAAAGTTCTCCGAACAGATAATGGTGGAGAATACAAGAGTGATCCTTTCCTGGAGGTATGTCAAGAGTATGGCATAGTTTGACACTTTACAGTTAGAGAAACACCACAATAGAAGGGGGTGTTGGAGCGTATGAATAGGACACTAGTGGAGAAAGTTCGTTCTATGTTATCTAATGGTGGGCTAGGCAAAAAGTTTTGGGTTGAGATCGTGACATACGCTCAACATCTTATTAATCATTTGCCATCATCTACAATTAGTGGCAAGACTCCTTTAGAGGTATGGTCTGGAAAACCTGTAACAGATTATAATTCTTTGCATATTTTTGGTTCCACCGCATATTATCATGTAATGAATCAAAGTTGGATCCACGAGCAAAGAAGACTCTATTTATGGGCTTCAATGCTGGAGTTAAGGGCTAATGTTTGTGGTGTCTAGAGTCAAAGAAGACAATTGTCAGCAAGGATGTTACCTTTGATGAATCTGCCATGCTAAATAAGGTAACTCCAGAAGGAGCTAATGGTACTTTGCAGTAAGTGGAGAGCATGCCGAAGCAGGTGGAATTTGAACAGATGATGGTGAGCCTAGTAAAAAGCAATATCAGTGACTCTTCTGTGGTAGAAGAAGAGTTAGATGAAGAAGAAGTTTCGACCCAAGAATCTCAACAGTAGTCAGAATCAATTGCCGTTAGAAGGACAAGACGAGAGATTTAGAAACCTGCTTGTTTTGTTGACTTGGAAGCTTATCTGCTTCCAGTTGTTAATGATGTTCCATCTACCTTCCCAGAAGCAATCCGAAGTTCAGAAAGTGACAAATGGGCAAGTGTAATGGAAGAGGAAATGCAATCTCTTGAGATGAACAAGACATGAAAACTGACACAACTACCGAAAAAAGAAGGCAATTGGATGCAAATGGGTATTTGCAAAGAAAGAAGGACTTCTTGACAAAGATGATATTCTCTACAAGGCAAGGTTGGTAGCTAAAGGATACGCTCAAAAGGAAGGAATTGATTATAATGAGGTATTTTCTCCAGTTATTAAACATTCTTCCATTAGAATTTTGATGGCCTTGGTAGCACAGTTGAATTTGGAGCTAGCTCAACTTGATGTGAAAACCGCGTTCCTACACGGTGATTTGGAGGAGGAAATCAATATGTCTCAGCCAGATGAATTCAAAGTTGCTGATAAGGAAAATTGGGTTTGTAAACTAAATAAATCATTGTACGAATTGAAACAATCACCGAGGCAATGGTACAAACGATTTAACAAGTTTATGATGGGTCAGAAGTACACAAGAAGTAAATACGATCACTGTGTGTATTTGTGCAGACTTCAAGATGGTCCTAAATCTACTTACTCTTATATGTTGATGATACGTTAATAGCATCCAAAAGCCAGGATGAAAATAACGAAATGAAGGCTCAGTTGAATGAAGAGTTCGAGATGAAGGATTTGGGAAAAGCCAAGAAGATTCTCGGTATGGAGATAAGCAAGGATAGACCAGGAGGCAAGCTTTGGCTGACTCAAAAGCAGTATTTGAAGAAAGTACTACAACGTTTTGGTATGAATAAAGATATAAAACTTGTTAGTACTCCACTTGCTCCTCATCTGAAGCTTAGTAACCAGTTATCTCCAAAGACGGATGAAGAACGGGAATACATGGCGAAAGTCCCTTATGCTAATGCAGTAGGAAGCTTGATGTATGCAATGGTATGTACGAGACCCGATATTTCACAGGCAATTAGTATTGTGAGTAGATATATGCGTGATCCTAGCAAGGTTCATTGGCAAGCTGTGAAATAGATTCTACGGTATATTCAAGATACTGTAAATGTTGGCTTATTATTTGAGCGGGATAAATCACTTGATCAATACATAGTTGGATATTATGATTCTAACTATGCAGGTGATTTAGATAAGCGGCGATCTACAATTGGCTACTTATTCACTTATGCTAAGGCGCCAGTAAGTTAGAAGTCCACTTTGCAGTCAACAGTGGCTTTGTCTACAATAGAGGCAGAGTATATGACAATTACAAAGGCTGTGAAGGAGGCGATTTGGATTCATGAATTTCTAAAAGACTTAGGAGTTGGTCAGAAACACCGTGTGGTATATTGTGACAGTCAAAGTGCTATTCACTTAGCAAAGAACCAGTTTTTTATGCAAGAATGAAGCTTATTAACATTCGCTATCAATTTGGATGAGAGATTCTCGAAGAAGAGGAGATACTTCTCCAAAAGATACGGACTACAAAGAATCCTGTAGATATGATAACCAAGATGGTGACAAAAGCTAAGTTTAAACATTGTTTAGACTTAGTCAACATCTTACACTTTTGAGTTAATGCCTGAAGGCGCAAATTAAGCACTACAAAGGATATTTGGCTATTTTGATTGGTTGGGAGGATGAATTATGTTTGCATTTGGTGGGACTCGAAATTGTGCCAAGGTGGAGACTTGTTATTTTGGTGGCTCAATTTCTATTCCATATTGGGAAAAATGAGAATGGGAGGAGTTTTTCAAGTTATAAAAGAACTCCTCCCACTCCTATTTTATAACCATCCCAAAATTTTATGTATATTCTAAATTTGTACATATATCAAATTTAGTACTTTCTTCTTAATAAGAGCAGGATGCCTTAAGTGGTGCTCGGAGACTAGGCACAATTGGCCGAACTCCGTTATTAATTTTCAAGTGTGTTCTTTCCTTATCTCTTTTATTTATTCCACATTTATAGTATTCAATATTATTTTTCGGGTATATTTGTAGTGTTGTGTACAATTATTTGGGTGTATTTACTGTTCGTGTATGTACACGAGTTAGGTTGTGATAAATACACCGTGCACGTGATTTCTGTATAGGAGACCAGATTTTAACTGGGATCATTTGTGACCCCTCCACCCTTTCTTGGGATTTTACGTGGAATGGTAATACTATCCTAGGAGTCTGTTTGACGGTCTTTCCTGGGTATTACCGAATCGGTTCACTTCACTAGTTGTTTACTTTAGAGGAAAAATTAGCTAGTTTTTCCCAACATCATTGATAGATGAAGTAGAGGTTCTAGGAATGAATCTGTGTGAAACTTTCAATTGTTGACTCGTTTGGTGTTGAGAAAATGGACAATTAAGTGTAGAGAATAATGAATGAGGGGGAAAAAAGGAAAATTTTTAGCAAGTTTTGGTCAATTGAGTGTGTTTATTTGATAAAAAAATTAAAACGATTGTTTTGTTATTAAGATAATAATTACAACTTATATGTATATTTGTAAATAAAAATTTTAATTAAAACAAATTTCCTCAAATAGTTTAACCTTAAGCACGATTAATTCTCATAGGTCTTATAAGTCATATATAGCTCAAAATCTACTAAACATTGTAATTTTTGATAAGATTGATGTGCTTACATAGTTTGAAATATGATTGTATCTTAAATTATGGATCTCGTTGAATTCTAAGACACGATTTGAAATATGATTGCATGTAACATCCCACCCCCGATGGGAAGGGTAGAATAGTAATTTGGAAAGGGTTAAGAGTGCTTAAAATTGTTTGGCCATGTTCAGGCATACCTTACACGTGAACAGTGAAAATTGCACATGAAAATGACTGTACATATATTCATGACATTTCCCAGTATATGTGCCTAAATGTGATTTTGTTGTGAAAAATGTGGTTTTTGTTCTTGAAAATTTATTTGGAGTGGATTGTTATGTGTTTTCTATTTTTTTAGGAAATTTAGAAATTTTTTTCTGAAAATTTTTGGGGAGAATTTTCGGATCGAAAAAATCGCCAAGAAGCGGACTGATTGGTTTCTGATGCCGAAAATTACTACCCAATGGCACTAAAATATTGGATAAATGATTTTGGGATTGTAATTGGAGCCATTGGTATTGGATGATTTAGAAATTACCTTTATTAGGGTTCTTTTATTTCAAATTCATTAAATGGATTTTTTTGTCTTTTTCTCTTATTAAATGCCAAGTGTCATGGTGACACATCTTAAATTCATTTAATGCTTGCTTCATTCTCGACACTTCCAAATTGAAAGAGTAAAAAGGGTGATTTTAATTGTTTTTGTTCCTTTCATCCGAATACATTCTCCTACCTTCTTCTTTATTGATTTTCTCCACTTATCCTAGCTAAATCACTCTTCTCTTCTACCTTAAGTACTTCCTTTCATGCATGCAAGCTTAACCCTCCTATCTCCCTTGCTTTGGTGATGATTGTGTATGGTGAAGTGAAGTGGAGGGGTTGGTGAGTTAGTTGAAGAATTGAAGAATTAAAAGCTTAGTTAGGTAAGATTATGTTTTAAGTTTTGATTGTTCATTTAATGCATGAATTGTGATGTTTGTGCATCTAATTGCATGA
>JANVCL010000009.1:10971302-10983877 GCA_026546855.1 Erythroxylum incrassatum
ATCTTGTTGATGATTATTGTTGTATTTTGAGTTGAGTGGTGACTCTAGTTATGTTTAGAGATGAAAAACTCTGTACTTTGATTGATGATAGTGGAGTTTTTCTTTACTGGACTAGGTTAAGTGATTTTTCCTTTCTCACATTGAGAGAGGTTTTTCACGTAAAAATTGCTTGTGTTATTTATTTATTGCTGCTTAATTTCGGGCATTGGTGAGTTGTTGGCTGCTGTTTTTTGTTGAATTAGTAGTGGTTCACACAGGGAAAGATTTATTGGTTCTGGTTTGTTACCGCTGCGTGACCGACACCTCCTTTCCTAACAACTAGGTGAGTGATGGCTATGTATAGTCTGTTGAGTCCCACAAAATAATAAAAAATAACAATTTTTATTTTATGAAATTTGTGAAATATGAATTAATGACCACCATGAGCTATGCAGCATTTTGCATATAGATAAATGTATGTACCAGTTACAAAGTAAATAAGACAAAAGCGACTGGTACGTTTAAGAGCAGAAAAGATGAAGATTCACCTTCCATTTGACTCACCCCATGCATAGTATAGGCAGCTTGAATTGCATGGCAATGTCGCAGAGATCTTCCATAGCAGTGATATCTCGTTGCATTCTTCTGTATCTCATTCTCACCCATCAATTATTGACTAGCCAAAACTTGGTACCGTCCTCACTAGCTCCATGCCCTATGGGCGATTATTTGCTGGCTGCGGGCCATTACGAGGAGCTTCTACCAAATCAAAAGGAGGAGAGGATGAGCCGGTGTAAAAAAAATTTATAAGAAACCAAGAAGAAAATATTATCTTTTGTACAAATATAAAGTTTGCTGGTTCAGCACGTGATAAGACCTGTTAAAAGTAATTAAGTAACCCCAAGGGATATTTATTAATTTTTAAAACACTAGCGACCAAGTGAATATGAATAAAATAACAAAAGCCTAATGTATTTATCTTTAAGTTCATTTCTAATTAAATCTCTGTTTTTTATTGTTTGAAATTTATTAGATTTATTTTGTATCATTTTTGGTTTATCCTAATTGAACGCGATTAGCAATGAAAACTCATGACAGGCAGCAAATATCAAAGCTCATGATTATGATAGCTAATGATAAGTAGCAGAAAGGGTAAATACAAACTCTGAACTATCTCCATCATGAAAGAGTGACTAGTTCCAAAAGAAAATACAAGTGGTAGACAAGGAAAAGTACCCCGTACGTATAAGCAAATTAACTAATCAAAAAGGTTCATCAACTTGTGCGTGGCGAACATTCGAATGGCAATGTCCACTTTGAAGGCCAATAGAGCAAAGCATTGTCTAGCAAAAGTGTGGTATAAACCAGACATTCCAATTACTATTTTTCGAGTTTCTGCATGTCACACAATCAGAGTACACTCTCCTGCCCACACGAAGGTTTAAGATAAAACGCAGTAAATGCAGGATAAACATGATTGTTAATTTTCAGCATGTACTGACCACTACTATGGCTACTGCTACTATTTGTTATGCAGTAATGATCACCATTGTCCTAGAGCTCTACAATATAATCATAAAGCCTTCACTATATTTAACATCTCTTGTACTCAAAAATACCAGTATTGATTGCAAAGTGGCAACATAAGTAAAATATAAAAATAATAGCATCCAATCCCAAAACTGCCACAATTCCATTGTTCAGGTAAGCATTAAACACTATAAGATCAGGAAATACGATGCATGCTATTCCAACTTTAAACACAAGAAAGGCATAAAAAAAATTTTGAAATAAAAATGAGCATGAAAGTCTGACAATTATGATGAAGTGAATATTGGACATGAAGTGATACTAGTGCTTCTAACTACTAGCCATTATGTACTAGAAAATTATGAAACCACATCTGAGGTTCAAGCAATCCAGTCATTCATAGGATCTGCTCTCATCAAATCTTGTTCTATCCATGTATAATCAAAAGCATATCCTATGCAAGATTTCCTGGAGGAGATTAAACGCACCATCAATCACCACCACCTGCCTGCATTGAGTGAGGACCATTGCGCCCACTACCATTGTTATCAGAGGTTTGTGAAGGATCAGAATTCCATCCTTCATTTTGATATTCTGAATTCCTGTCATAACTATTTCCACTCCCTCGTTGCTCACCAGCTCTACTGCTAACGCTACCATTGTAGTCATGCTCAGCATGGGCTCCAGCATTTCCATAACCAGTAGAATAAGATCCATCTGTTACACCATAATTACCATAACTATACGGTCCATACCTTTGACTTCCATACCCAGAAGCTCCACTTGCAGGAGCACCCATATAATTAGAAGCAGAATTGCCACTAATAGAAGGATTCCAAGGAGCGGTGGCTCCATAACCGGCATTGACACTATAAGACGACACACCATAGGAGGCAGGACTTTGACTACTCCTTAAGGCACCAAGCACTCCATAAGGCCCTGCAGGACCAATAAACCCTGTGCTTCCACTTCCATAACCACCAATACCATAACTTCCATAACCATAACCAACTCCACCATTTGGCATACCATAACCAAAACTTGCAGCAGTATAGCCAGAATATGGTGGGTAGCCACCAACAGCAATGGAGGGTTGCATATATCTGTTTCCATTCATTCGACCATCGCTACCATCCGTATTATCACCAGAGGCACCATACCCTTGATAGCCCCCACCCCGTCCCCCATAAACCGGGAACGCATCTTTTGGGAGAGCCTTTTTAACCTCTACAGATTTACCCTGCAATTCATGGAAAGTCTTGTATAGAACTCTTTCAACTGCATCTTCAGTGTCAAAGGTTATAAAGCCAAAGCCACGAGGCCTATGAGTTTGCTGGTCGTACATTACTACCACATCAGTGACATGACCATAATTCTCAAAATACTGACAGAACTCTTCTTCCGTGAGCGAAGAGGGCAAGCCGCCGACAAAAATCTTTCGGGTCTTAAAATTTCCTTCACGGGCAGGGCCTCTAGTAGCATGAAGACTTCCAGGTCTAGACGAGCCGTGTTGTTCTTCTCTAGACAAAGCCCTTTTTGCCTCAACCTGAATTGCCAAAAAGAACAGGGGTATGCACAAGCACAGATTTGGAAACACATGTTCGAAAGAACAAGCAAAATTTTTACAAACCATGATCTCATAATGGTCACTAGTCACTTAAATCGCTAGCTGTATGATATCAGAAAGCCATGATATGTGATTCTCAGAAGTCATAAGAACGAAACAGAAAAGCATAAGCCCGTGGAGCTCAAGGACAAATTAAAGAAAAACAAGGAAATTCCAGAGAAATATAATTTCTGTTTCGGGTCCATCTCACAATGTTAAAGAACATGGCAAGGCATGAACAACATCAAAATTGGATGAAAAGAGAGGGAGAGAATTACGGTACGGCCATCGATGGTGTGAGTGTCGTGGATGACCCGGTCGAGTAGAGAAGGGTCAGAGAAGACGACGAAACCAAAGCCACGAGGACGTCCGGTGGACTTGTCCCGCATGATAACCACCTGGGAGACATCACCGTACTGAGAAAAGTGATGTCTCAGAGACTCCTCCGAGGTGTCCCACGCTATTCCTCCCACGAACACCTTTCCCCCCTCCCAATCCATTGCTTACCTCCTCTACCTTTGTAAGGATATCACTATATGTATGTATATTTCTTTCCCCCCAAATCAAGCCCACTCTGCAAGGCAACTGCAACTGCAACTCCTACTCTTTGATAATTTCAGTTTACTACTGCGTAATAAGTTATGATAAATAATATATGTGTCATGTATGTATATATATATATATATATATGTGTAGAATAGTGAAACTCAGAGAGAGGGAGGGCGAAAGGAGGGAAAATATTTAGTGGTTAGGGTTTGGTTTGTTTGTTCTGCAGCCTACAACCAATAGGTCCAATACCAACATAAAGAAGATCTCTCCCTTTAGTCAACAATTCAACTCATTATTTATTATTAGCAAGCTAACATCGGGGGGTGGTGGCGCAGTTGGCTAGCGCGTAGGTCTCATAGCTTCTGAGTTATCCTGAGGTCGAGAGTTCGACCCTCTCTCACCCCATTTCTTCCTTTTCCCTTATTTATTTGTTTAAGTAACGATTATCCACATTATGAGGATTTGCCTAGAATTATAATAAAATAATTGTCTATAACCAATAGTATGAGGCAAATTTGTATATGACCGTCAAAGGTCATTTTTTCAAATTAATACCATGATGTGCCAACTTTTAAAGTTTGAATGATCAATGATGTATAAACGCCATCATTAATGATCAAATAAACCATGTTTTAGAAAAGAAATTTTTATGTATAACCACCATCATTAATGATCAAATAAGCCATGTTTTAGAAAAGAGCACGGTAGAGTCCAAACTACACCAATAACTGCATTTCTCGTAATCTTTTGCATTAGTTATGTATAAATTTGGGTATTTAAATTGATAATTATAGTGGGTTAGCTACCACTTGAAAAGGTTTTATGGTTAGGTTATATGAATTGTAGTGAGATAGATTACTTCTTATTATACTTCTTTTTTCTTAATGTTATCATAATTAAAATAAAATTAACTAATTAATTGATAAGTTACATAACGTTTATAATTGATTTTATAATAATTTTCGTTAATTTATATATTTTATGTGTATTCTTTTACGTTATAATAATAGTGTCTCCAAGTAACGTCGCCAAACTTAAATTCCTAAACTCTAATAAAAGCTTTTGTTACGGGATTATTTAGAAGGAGATTATTTGTGATAAGAAGAAAAAGCGTTTAATTAATCGTTGTTTCCATTTTCAATTATTTAGAAGGTTGTTATTCCAAATGATGCATCATTTTGAGATATTAGCAATAAGCCAATTTAAGAGAAGTATCAAAGCAATAAACAAAGTAAATAAATCAAAATAAATTGTCAAAGCACTAATTGTAACATCTCGTTTTTTTCATACAAAGGGTTAGAACCCTAGAATACTAAATATGAGAGATATTAATAAGAAATTAGGAAATGTATTTCATGCTTATGATGTGAATAGTGAATATTTTGTCTTGAAAATTGATTTGGTGAGTAAAATTATTGATATATAATTTTTGGTAAAATTTAGGAAATTTTGGGTCAAAAAATGACAAATGGCAGGATAATTAATAAATGGTGGTAGAATTAAATGTCAAATGGTAGTAGAAATTGTTGACAAATGACATTAGGATTTAATGACGAATATCATAAAAATTGGGAGATAATTAGATTAGAAATTGGAGACAAATGGATTGGTTGAGAAAGAACACCCATTAGAAACTATAAGGTGATGACATGTGGTAAGTGACAAGTGTCACTTGCCATGCCACACACCCATCCACAATATTTCCTTTCATTTGAAAGATTATCCTTTGTCTTTCATTTTCATTTGATGCTTTTCTTCTTCTCTCTTCATTTTCAATCTTCATCTTCTACATTTCTTCTTCTTCATTTCGACGATACCTTCAACTTTCACCATTATGAACTTTGCCATCATTTTTCATGTGTTTCTTCAAGATCATGTATCTTTTTCTTGAAGAAGAATCTAACCTACTCCACCTTCTATAATGATGATCATGTGGTTCAAGGAAAGCTAGGTTTAAGTGATATTTTGAAGATCTTGAAGTTATACAAGTAAGTATCATATTGTTCTTCATGATTTGTTGAATAAAGCATGTATGATGATAGTTAGAGGTTAAATGATCATAAAATAGTGTTTTATATATGTTGGAACGTGGGTAAAGAAATGAACACATTGATGTCATGTTTTTGTGTTTATGATGGTTAATATTTCATAAGTTGTTGTAGAGATGAGTTTGAAATAGAAAGATCATTAAAAATGGTGTAGGAAAAAGTGTAGAAAAAATTGAATGTCTGAGGTGTTTGATGCATGAATAATAAATTAGAAGTGCTTATTGTATGTGAATTTGACAGAATATGTGATTCTCAGCTTAATTGTTAAATGCCGGACCAAGGTCCGATGGTGAATGTGAATGCGAAAGAAAATTGAGCACCAGCGAATGACTGAATACATATGATGCATTTCTGTAACATCCCGTTATCCCATGTTAGGGGCTAGGACCCTAGAATAATATATATGGGAGTTTACTGAGAAGTTAGAAAGTGCATTTCATGCTCATGCATACTATAGCATACACACACACGTGAATATTAATTTTTACACTTTAAAATGAATATACATGTATTCATTGACATTTTTCGGGTATAATTGATTTATAAATGTGATTTTATTGAGAATTGTGGTTTTTATGTGTTGAAAATTGATTTGGAGAGTATATATGTTGATTTAGAATTTTTGGTGAAATTTAGAAAATTTTTAAAATTTGTGGGTATTTTTGGACTAGAAAAATGTTGAGTGGCAAGACAATTGATAAATAGTAGTAAAATTAACTATCAAATGGCAGTGAAAATTTTGATAAATGACTTTGGGATTTATTAACAAGTGTCATTGAAAATTTGGAGACAATTGGAGCAGGAATTGGAATTTATTAGATTAGTTAAATAAGAGAACCTAATTAAATCCATATAAATTGGACATGTGGCAAGTGACAAGTGTCTCTTGCCAAGCCAAGCCTTTAAACTCACGATTGTTTTAACTTGAAAGACCAAGTTAATAGTTTTGTCTTGCTTTCTTCTTCTTCTTCATGACTTTCTCCATTTTCTTCAAGCTTTTTCACCTTCTTTATGAGTTTTGTTGCCAACCTCCACCAACGTTGAACCTAGCTCTCTCATCTTTCCCTTGCTACTCTCACCTTGTTGTCTCTTCCATTTGCCACAAGAAAACCTAACCTAATCCACCTTCAAGATGATGATCGTGTGACATGGGAAGTTAAGGCTTCTTGTTGTTTTTAAAGACATTGAAGCTAAATCAAGTAAGTAGCTTGGTAATCTTCATAGGTAGTGTTTAATGAAACATTTATGATGAGTAATTTGAGATTGAATGAACATGATCATGAAGTTACATGTATGTTATAATGTAGGTGTAAAAATAAAGAGGTTTATGGTCTTTCTTTTTAGTGTATTAATGACATTCTTGGGTTGACTAAATGGAGGCATTTAAAATGATCATTATGAGATAGATTGAAAGTGTAAATGGAGTTTATTTTTATGCTAAATTATGGATGAATAAATGAATGTATTCATGGCTAGTTTTTGTGTTTATGATGAATAATAGTTCATAAATTGTTATAGAGATGTTTTTGAGGTAGGATGATCATTATGATGGGTCTAGATGAGTGCAGTAAATTGATGAATGATTGGACATGTTTGAAGTTCTATTTTGTGGTTTTGATTAATAGTCTTTTATGATTTGTTTTGTGAATGTTTTGAGTTGTATATTGGGTGAGAATGAAGAGGAAAGGAAGTAGAAAAGATGATATATGTACAAGATGTGTTAGATGTAAAATGTAGGAAGTTATAAAAATCTGGAAAATTGGAAGAGAGTAGCTAGAATATTTTAGCTATAGTGTTTCCACTGATTAAGCATTTGTATTTTAGCCTTAACTTGTTCTGTAGTTATCCAAATGAGATGATTTATGATTTTGATTAAATTAGAGACATATGGATACATTTTCATGAAGATATCAAATTCAAATTCTGTCTTTAAGAGTTTCAAAATTAGACTAGAAGTTGATTATTAGGTGCAGTAAATTAGTGGGTGAGTACATATGTTTGTGTTATGTTTTGAGAGTAGGAAAACCATGAGTGATGAGTTGTTATGTAGATGTTATAAGTAGTGAATTAAGGATTTAATGAAAGTGAAAGTTAGGTTAACCAAGATGTTGAGTTATGTTCTTGAATTGAGATGATTTAAGGTAACAGTTAGGAATGAAATGAAGGTGAAAAATGAAGTAGAACATGTGCAGCAAACGTTTGATGAAAGTGTATAAGAATATGTTCTATTTTGGTGTTTATGATCAAACATGAATTTTTATTTTTGTGTGAATGATATTGAACTAAAATTGGAATATACATGAAGAAGTTATCGACTTCAAATGATGAACTTTAAATATGAATTGTTTGATACTTATGAATGAGTTATGTTATGGAAAAAGGATAGGATTTCATGAATGATGAGTTTTTAGTGAAAATGATGAGTCAAATGAGTTGAGGTTTGAGAGTTTAATGAAATCAATTTGGTAGTTGAATTAATGTAAAATGATGTTGCATTAAAAAAGGTGAATTAAGGAAAATTGGGAGTGAAAGCGATGTTAGAATACATGTGGAAACCATTGGAAATGCTCTTAAGTGAGTTGTGTTAAGTCAAAATGACTTTATGAACATAATTTTGATGAGGAACAAATAATAATGAAAGGAAGCAAATATGAAAAGCAGACGGAAGCTAAATTGAAAAGCAGACGGAAGCTAAATGTAAAAAGCAGACGGAAGCTAAATTGAAAAGCAGACGGAAGCTAAATTGAAAAGCAGACGGAAGCAATTGAAAAGAAGACGGAAGCTAAATTGAAAAGTAGACGGAAGCTAAAATGAAAAGTAGACGGAAGCTAAATGTAAAAAGCAGACAGAAGTAATTGAAAAGCAAACGGAAGCAATTGAAAAGCAGACGGAAGCTAAATTGAAAAGCAGACGGAAGCAAGTGAAAAGAAGACGGAAGCTAAATTGAAAAGCAGATGGAAGCAATTGAAAAGTAGACGAAAGAAAGCAGACGTAGAAAGCAGACGCAAAAAAGCAGACGCAAAAAAATAGACGATACGAAAAATAGACGGAAGAAGCATAACACGGATCAGTCTGAGTTAGTTATAGAACTCAACTGAATAACCGTTTATTTAAAGAATCAAGAAGTAGTTTTCAAGAAGCAGTTAAAGACGAACGCTATAAATATGAGTCGGAGTCGAAGAGTGCAAAGGTCATGACAAGACAAAAGTTAGCAATTTTTGTGAGATTATTGTGTGAAACATCTAGAGCTATTTTTACTGTAACAAGCTTGAAACATCTTTTAGTTGAAAGTAGTGCAGATAGCCTGAAGAGGCTAAGTGTGAAAGAATATTGAGTGTAAGAGACCTGAAGAGGCTCGGAAACAAAAGAATACTTGTAACGTTTTGAGAGATAGTGAAATCTCAGAAAGATATTTGAGGACTGGATGTAGCCCACAGTTTGGGGTGAACCAGTATAAAAATTACTGTGTTGAAATCTCTCAATCCTCTACTCTCAATTTCTCTTATCTTTAAATTTTCGATTTTACTATTATACACAAGTTTACGAAAATTCTTTACGACTGTGATTTTCAGTAGTTCTTGTGAAAAGAACAAGTTTCTTTTAACTAATTCGTTTACGAAGGGGATTAAACAAAAAGGGTTCACAATTCAACCCCCTTCTTATGCATCTGTATATTATTATTGAGTATTGTTTTAACGTGTGATTCACTTCAGGAATAACATGCAATCTCACGACATCTTTAAAGAACAAATCAGCAACATACACGACATCATCAGTTTTTTTGCAAGAAATAAAGTGAGCCATCTTACTAAACCTCTCCACGGTGACACAATGCAATCTACACCCCTTTTTGTCTTCGCAACCCTACAATATAGTCCATAGAAATGTCCATCCAAGGGTGACTAGGTATGGGTAAGGATGTGTTTAGGCCGTGAGGTTTGGTGGTCAATTTAGCTTGTTTACAAGCACTGCAATAGGCACAAATGCATTCTACATCCTTTCGCATTCCTGGCCAGTAAAAGTGCTCATGTAATATATACAAGGTCTTAGGGACACCAAAGTGCCCTATAAGTCCTCCATCATGGGCTTCAAGCATAAATAATTCACGCAATGAACAATTAGGCATGCATAAACAAATCTTGTGGTATAAATAACCATCATGCCTAAAGTATTTCTCAAAAGCACCATATTCACAAGTGGCATAGACACTAGCAAAGTCCAAAATCATTGGCACACAAATCGTTAAGATGCTCAAACCCTAAAAGTTTCGAAGTAAGAGTTGAGATTAAGGAATACCTGCGTGATAAAGCATCGATGACCACATTCTCCTTACCTTGCTTATAATGCAGCACGTATGGAAAGGTTTCCAAGAATCCCACCCAAGTTGCATGTCGCTTGCTCAATTTACTTTGTCCTTTCAAGTACATAAGAGTCTCATGATCGGTTTGATGACAAATTCCTTTAGTTGTAAATAATGTTGCCACATTTCCATCGCTCCCACCACTGCATAAGTTCTTTGTCATACGTTGGATAATTGAGTTGTGCTTCACTTAATTTCTTGCTGAAGTACACAGTAGGACTATTTTCCTGCATTAAGACATATTCTACTTCAAAAGCTTTATCAAAATTAGGCAAACACAACACAGCTGCGGTACATAACTTTTATTTCAACAAGTTAAATGCATGCTCTTGATCTTTTCCCCAACTAAATCCCTTCTCATTTTTGACAACTTCGGTTAAAGGAGCAGTAATGGTGGAGAAGTCTTTCACAAACTACTGGTAAAATCTAGCTAAACCATGAAAGCTCCTTACATCTAAAACACTCTCTGGTGTTGGCCAATCTCAAATGGCCTTCAACTTCCCCTCATCTACCTCAATCCCCTTTGAGCTCACAATAAACCCCAAGAATATCAATTTATAAATGCAAAAGTACACTTCTTAAGGTTTGCAAACAACTTCTCACGTCTCAAAGTATCAAGCACACAATGCAATGCTCCACATGATCATTCAAAGTAGTGTTATACCTACGTATATCATCAAAGTACACAACAACAAATTTACCCAAGTAATCATGTAAGACATGGTTCATTAATCTCATGAAGGTACTTGGTGCATTAGATAAACCAAATGGCATAACTAACCACTCATACAAACTGTATTTAGTAGTCTTAAACACAGTTTTCCATTCATCCTCGGGTTTTATGCGAATTTGATGATAACCACTTTTCAGATCAATCTTTGTAAAAACACATGCATCATGCAACTCATCCAACATATCTTCAAGTCGAGGAATAAGATGTCGATACTTTATCGTGATATTATTGACAGCTCGACAGTCTACACATATGCAACAAGATCCATCCTTCTTAGGCACCAGTAGAACCAGAACAACACAAGGACTAAGACTTTCACGCATGTTCCCCTTTGTAAGTAATTCATGTACTTGTCATTGAAGCTCCTTCATTTCCTCTAGATTACTCCTATAGGCTGGCCTATTCAGAATTTGTGCTCCTAGGACAAAGTCGATTTGAAGCTGTATACCTTGCAAAGGAGGCAACCCTTTCTACATCTCCTTTGGGAAAACATCCTCGTATTCTTACAAAAGAGACTTAAAAACACTTGGCAAAGATTCATCAATATGGTTAGTATTCGAAAGAAAACAATCCCTATGTCTAATCATAATCAACGCTTTCTTCTCTCCATATGCTCTCCTTAAGTCCTTTTCACACGCATAGAAGCTCACCTTCTTTTCTCTCGATTCTCTCTTGTTTTCCCTCTTTACACTTTTCTCTCTTGCATATCTCTCATTCATTTGCTCACTTATGCTTTCTCTCTCCGATGAGCCACTATCTCTTTTCTTTTCAGCTTCTTACCCCTCTTTATTTTTTATCTCCTCACTACCCAAACCTAATCTTTCTTTCAAAGCTTGAATTTGGTCCAAGTAAATTTCTTGTGGAGACAATGGTTTAAGAATGAAAATTTGCCCCTTGAACTTAAACGAGTACTTGTTCGTGCAACCGTCATGGTTAGCTCGACGATCAGTTGCCACAGTCTTCCAAGTAGAACGTGACCAGCTTGTATAGGTACCACATCACAAAGAACCTTATCCTCATACCACCCAATGGAGAAAGATAGTAGAACTTGTTTGGTCATGCTAACTTCCCCACTGTCATTGAACCACTGTAAGTGATACGGTTTTGGATGCTTTGGAACCGTTAACCCCAATTTTCTAACCATGTCCAAACTAGCAACATTGGTGCAACTCCCTCCATCAATGATCAAGCTACAAACTTGACCACCAACCAAACATCATCTATGGAATAAGTTCTCTCATTGGTCTAACATTTCAATCATATGCCAAACAATAAGCACCCTCCTAACCACAAGAGTTTCGCCTTTAACAGCCTGTTTCATACAAGTTTCATCTTCCTCTCCCTTCAAAACGTCATCCTCAAAACATTCCTCATCATCCTTAGATTTAATCAAGCCATCATACCTCAAAACCATGGCCCCCTTATTTGGACATTGGGAGGCAATGTGCCCAGTTCCAAGGCATCGAAAGTATTTAATTGAAGAATGTTTGCTAGAAGTGAAGTGAATCACACGTTAGTAAATGATAATCAAACACACAAGAAGGGGGGTTGAATTGTGTAAACTTTTTCGTTAAACCCTTCTTATGAACAATACTTGTTCAATTCAGATTTACTAAAAACTTTCGTTCGTAAATAATTCTCTAATAACTTGCGTAAGTAATAAAACTAAATCACAGTAATATAGGAGTAAGGATTGAGAGAATTTGACACAGGAATTTTATACTGGTTCACCCCAAACCGTGGGCTACGTCCAGTCCTCAGAGATCCTTC
>JANVCL010000009.1:11002017-11014663 GCA_026546855.1 Erythroxylum incrassatum
ATTATGTGTGATGTAAGCAATTATGCAATAGGGTAGTTCTAGGACAAAGAGTGGGAAAAGCTTTACATGCCATCTAATATGCTTCCAAGACTCTAAACCCAGCACAATTGAATTATTCAACTACTAAAAAAGAACTCTTATCTTTTGTTTTTGCTCTAGAAAAATTTCTATTGTATTTTCTTGGTGTTAAGGTTATTGTTTATTCTAACCATATAGCTTTACAATACTTGCTTACGAATAAGGAATCAAAATTGAGGCTGATCAGATGGATTATTCTCCTTTAGGAATTCAACTTGGAGATTAGAGATCAAAAGGGGGCAAACAACGTGGTGGCGGACCATCTCAACCATTTGATAAAGGAAGAAGATGATATCCCTCCGAGAGAAACCTTTCTGAATGAACAATTATTTTTTGTCAATGCGACACTACTATGGTATGCAGACATTGTCAATTATTTAGTTACTAAGGAATTACTTGTTGGTTTGCCAACAACTCAGAGGGATAAGCTACGGAGGGAAGCGAAGTACTACGTATGGGATTAAGTTATTAGGAGGTGTATACCAGAAAGTGAAACATCCTTAATCTTAGCCTTTTGTCATTCGTATGCATGCGAAGGAAATTTTGGAGTGAAATGAGCAACTTGTAAAGTTTTAAAGGGCGGCTTCTACTAGCCAACATTGTTCAAATATGCATATACTTTCTCCAAATCTTGTGATAGATATCAACGGTCAGGTAACCTGTCCCGTAAGGATCAATTGTCATAAACTCCTTTAATTTTTTGAGAGATTTTTGATGATTAGGGCATTGAATTTGTCGGATCTTTCCCTCTGTCTTTTGGCTTTACTTATATATTGTTTACTGTTGATTATGTTTCTATATGGGTGGAAGCCAAAGCCAACAAATCTAATGATGTAAAGGTTGTTGCAAATTTTATTAAGGCTAACTTTCTTCCTAGGTTCGGGATACTGAAAGCAATCACTAGCAGTAGAGGAACCCACTTTTGTAATAGGTTGATGGAAGCAATGTTCAGAAAATATAGCATTATACACAAGGTTTCTACTGCTTACCATCCCTAAACCAACGGGCAAGCTAAAGTCTCAAATCAAGAAATCAAGTTGATATTAAAAAAAACCGTGCAACCCAATAGGAAGGATTGGAGCGTAGAAGATGCACTATGAGCCTACAAGAAGGCTTACGAAACACCAATTGGGATGTCTCTGTTTAAATTGGTGTTTAGGAAGACATGTCATTTTCTAGTGGAATTACAACATAAGGCATATTGGGCTATCAGAAGATGCAATATGAATTTGATGATGCGAGTGTGCATAGGAAGTTGCGGCTTCAAGAGTTAGAGGAGATGATGAATGATTCCTATCAGAGCGCAGTGATATATAAGGAGAGGATAAAATCTTTTCATAACAAGATGATTTCAAGGAAAAGTTTCTCGGTTGGCCAGAAAGTGTTGCTATATCACTCCAAGCTCAAATTATTTCCAGGTAAGTTGTGTTCCTGTTGGGTTGGCCCATTTGTCGTTACTTATGTCTTTCCTTTTAGTGCAATAGAGATACGGAGCCTAAAAATCGATAAGACATTCAGAGTGAATGTTCATTTTTTTGGCAGGGTTAGCAATCAACTCTGCCAACAGAATGAACAAGATTTTATTAGCTAAGATATTTTGGAGAATTTGTTATGATAAAGAGATTCTTTGGGTGAAATGGGAGCATATGTTTTACATTAAACAGGGAAGCATTTGGGTAATCTCTCATAAATTTTGCATTAAACAAGGAAGCATTTGGCTAATCTCTCATAAATGTACTCATTCCTATACCTTTTAAGAAATCTTACTTAGTACGCCATTTATGCATACTCATATCAAGCACTATATCAAGGATGGGAAAAGTACAAAATTTTGGTTTGATAATTGGCATTCACTTAGCCCTTTACGTTACACTCATCATTTTCCAACTCTAAGAGGTGTAATCCCTGAGAATACTGAGATGTATAAACTTATTTGCAATAACAACTGGTATTGGCCTTTTTATACAACTAGAAGAATTAGACCAACAGTTGATTGTATGCCTAATTACTTACTAGATCAGAAACAACAGGATCAAGTCAGATGGATGCTGCACAATTCACACAAGTTCACAGCTTAATCATGCAAACAATTACTACCTACACCACTCATCATATTTCCTTTTTACAAGCTAATTTGGGGTTCTAGCACTTCTTTGGCCCATTCATTTATTCTCAAGTTAGCAATTATCCAAAAGTTAGGAACTAGAGACATGATTAAATTTCATATTTCAGATAAGTTCTATCCATTATGTTATAGTGTTGATGAAATTATAGATAATATATTCTTCAAATGTTGATATATAAATATGCTTTGGAGAAAATTTCTCAGCTTATTTGAGCTATAAGTTAGGAAATTTAGTTGGATAAAGTGTTTTTCTTGGATAAATGAATTGAAATGCAGAAGTAAAGAGGATCAGAAGGTCTTTAGAACAGGTTTTGCTATATTAGTCCACTTCATATGAAGGATGAGAAACACGAAGATATTTGCAAAAGTGGATAAGTGCAATAAATTTAGGGATGTTAATTTTGGTCAAACTCAGCTCGATTTTGGCCTAGGTTGATCAAGCCATCGGTGGGTCACGGGCCAAAAATGGTTGGTTCGACCAGGCCACGGGTTGGGTCGACCTGTGACCTAACCATTACTTCAAAAATGACATCTTTTTTACTTTTTTTAAAAAATATATATATAAAGTGGGTCGGGTCGTGGTCAGCTCAGGTCATGGATTGATCTAAGCATATCAGGCCCGACCCGACTCATTGACATTCCTAAATAAATTTGCATGGATGGAGTTCTTTCTCAAGGTTAGAATGAAAATTTTGGCTATTTCTCGTCAACAACTCATTTCCAATAGATTCAGACAACAAATTCGAACTTAGATGGTGCAACTCAAATATTCTCAAATTATTAGTTAGCTGATTTTGTACTTACTCTAATTGTTGGAGATAACTTTCACTTCTCTTTGTAATTTCCACCATTTTGAATGAATATTTCACTTATTTTTTTTAAAAAAATTGTAATCTTGAAAATAGTAGATAAAACTATGTGCTTTTATTTGACTTTGAACGGTTATCAAAGTTTTGACTGTTCTCATTTTTTTGTAACGTTATACTATATTTTATTTTTTTAGAAAATAAATCATTAAATCTCTAAACCAAATCCACCTTCAATAATACGATTTTCTCTATTACAAACGGTAAGGATAAAGAAATGTTAAGGGATTAATCAAAATTACTTTTAACATGGATTGTCTCAATCAGAACAGACATATTATCGTTCTTAGAAATTCTCTATTGTATACATAATTACAAAAGTTAAAATGAATATTAATGTCAAAATAAATAGTTATCTTCCTTTTCTTTTTAAATCTAAACAACGTAAATCGGATCAAATGTATATAAAAAATAATATTAGAAGTAAACAGTAATAAATTTCCGATACCACATACATAATAAAAATAGAAAAAATAAATAACTAAGAAAATTACTTCTAATATGAAGTTGTTTAAAATGAATATAAATGAACAAGTTTTTACGAAGAGCTAACTTATAACAGGTGAACAGAAGGTAAGATATAATGTACTCGCAAAAAGTGTTGAAACTATTTTTTATTCTACAAGTTCTCCAGTCCATGAGTATAATTAGAGCTAATTATACTTGAACACATGATTGTCATTTTCTCCTTTCGGATTGAAGAAAGAGGATAGGAAAAGATGGTTACGGGGAAACTAAGAATTCATGTACCTTCACATTATATATAACCATTTTTAGCTTTCATAAACCAACAAAGAAGAGGGTGTTTATAAGAAAAACCTCTTTAAATGATTTTTTATTGTTAGATTCTTAACATCAAACCATTAATAATTGTGGATTTTCAAATTACTTTATATAACCTGCAAAATGGGACATACACAATTACTCTTGGTTTCGATACTGTTAGTAAAAAAATGAACAGATCAAGCACAAAACATAACCACACAGGTTATGCATCTTCCAAGGATCGATGATATATGCGTAGGAAAAACAAAAATCACATACTTGGATTCCTGATATAATTCCACCGGTTAAAGCACTGTTACTGCCTTCTCTTGACAAGTGTTTTCGTATTTTACAGATTAGAGAACATCTGTTTTTGTCTGTAGTGTTTTTAATTGCTACACCGTTAACTACCTTTGGTAGTTATGTAAGGGACAATGACTTTAACACCCCTCATGGGTGTATATAATACATTAGATACTTTGATAAGGAATAAACTAGAAATTTGGCTTTTACCAAGATGTTAAGTAAACTTCAAAACAAATTAAATTCCGGAAAAATATAACTAAAGGTGGAAAAGAAATCAATTATGAGAATTGTAATGATAATTTCCAAAAGAACATAAACTTAAATAATTTTGAAAAGTAACATATACTTGAAATTGGTCGTGAGACATATTGTTATTTATGATTTAACTAATTAATTACAAGTCTATATGATATGATAAACAATTTTATCATATAGACTTGTAATAGTTGAAGAGTTCGTAGATGCCCATTTCCTAGTGATCATCAATGAGTAGTGATACTTCTATTAGAAAAGCATGAGTCATATATCTTTTTTGTACCTTAGTCTATTGTTGGAGGAATATAAGTTTATGGTTGCTTGTTGAGGTCTTGGAGCAAACTAAAGTTTCACTCCCGTTTCCAGATTGATTAAAGCTGCTCAAACTAAAATAACACAGTGAGAGCTCCTTACTTGTAGATGGGACTGAAGAAAGGACCTTGGACTCCTAGAGAAGATCAGATTTTGGTTTCTCACATTCAACGTTTTGGTCATGGCAATTGGCAAGCCCTCCCTAAATAAGCCAGTAACTAACGCATATGCAGTTGAAAAACCAAGTTTGGAATCACTGTTGAGAAACCAGGTCAAAATCTGATCCCATCAGTAGCGGAATATTTACAAAACTTTTTTGTAACCTTTGATTTCCTGAAAACCAAAATCTCTTTAATTCTATAGAATGATTAACACAAATCATAATAAAGTAGAAACTTAATTCTTACTTTATTCTGAAGCTTGATCTTTATCTTATTGTATTCTTCGAATCGTTTCTGAAACTGATCCGTCTCAACCACTGTAACCGCGCGTGTCCAGCTTCTAACGATATCTACAGAATAGGTTGAGAAAACTTTGTAACTCTTGTTGAAAGAACTCTGTTAAGCAAGAAGTGTTAGTACCATAAAGCTTAAGCCTATTTATAATAAGCTTTAGACATTTTAGTAATTTAATTGAAATTAAATTATAATTTCAATTAATCTTTAATTAGAATTACAAATAATTCTAATTAAATACCAATTATGCCCAAATTAAATTCAATATCTCATATTGATCCTTATTTATTAAATATCTTATATTTAACCACAAAGTTTCTCAAACTTTACTATTAAGTCCAACTTGATTAAATTAACTTTGTTCTCTTTAACCCGTTCTTTATGTGAGACCCATTAGGTTTCCAAATATGTTGATAATGAATATAAATTCTAATTATAATTCATAATTAGAATTAGATAAATTAAAACTCCTTTTAATTTATCTTTAATTCTCCAATTAAATAATTTATGATCATAAATCAAGATTGGCGTCTAGCAAAGCAGCATGACTACCTAAATATTTAGGAATGTCAAAGTGATTTTGACTAACCTTTTCGTGCATGATTTTTTTTGTATAATTCAATCCTTTCATCAACCAATGTTCCGATTAGACATAAAGCATGAAATTAATTTCTACTATATTTTTAGTCCAACCATATTAGTTTTCTGGCACTAACTATTGATTCAATTAATAATATTTGTAAATTATTTACAAAACATCATTTCACCTTGGCCAAGGATTTTTCGAATCAACACTAATTGAGAATAACAGAACATTCTTCCTAATTACTTTAAGGTGATGAATCCTATCTTGATCACACAACTATCTTCATATAATTCATGCTACGTCTAATGATTACCGATTGAATAACCCATGATTAAATAGGTCATAAATAGTATCAAAACATAACAATCCCTATACAAGATAACTTTGGTGATCTTAAGTCATAGGATCACTTATACAATCATCGCAATGAGAATTCCATAGACATACAAGTAATGTTCCAAATAGATTTCTCATATTGGGTCTATTCAGTGAACTTGTTCTCTAACAAGCATCCACACATTTGTTTAAGTATCTCTATACATTAGCTTATGAAATCGACTACTTTCTTTATAAGAAAAATCAAAACGTGTGCTAGTCTTTTTATGTTCAATTAATGTACAATATTAATAGAACAATAACTAAGAATGTTTAGGAATAATATATAAATGCAATATGAATATCATAATTGTAATCTCATTATAATTTTATTTGCAATGTACAATTATCCTATAAACTTTATCATATACATCTAAACATATACAAGATAAATAATACTTTTATATAATTTGTCACTAAACTACAACCAAAGCGATTGGCTGTAGGATATAAACCAACAATCTCTCACTTGCACTAAGCCAATCGTTTAAGCATCTCATACAATATCACCATATGATGATTATTCTACTGCTAGAATAGTGGCTTAATGAGATAATTTTATAAGATTCTCTATAGTGAGCACTTGCTTAAATTTTACAACTCTCATCTTAATTATCATCATAATTAAGAAAATTTTCTTAAACATATTCTTGAATCTTTGATGAGACATTAGCTTTTTATGCCTAATGGCTATAATGCTCTATAGTATATTACTATCTTAAACAATGCACGGAACTATATCAAGTTCACTAAATAACTTATTGATTCAATTAATCATTTCCACTAAATGAAAAATGTATCATGGCTTAATTAGCAACCAATTGCTACATTGGAACCTTTCCAATCCTAAATGATATTGTTCTAAGTAAATAAAAATTAATTGAGATTTCCTTCTAAAGTTATATCCTTATCATCTTAAACTCCAATATCAACTCATACATAGAATAATAGATATCTTTAATACTTCACAAGTATTTGATATCTGAAATACTAAACATCTTTAGTACATTATTTATGTACTTGGAATTAGAATAGGTAAACACATCCAATCTATCTCTATAGGTCTAATTCCCATAATTAAGTTATTACCTTTTCTCATCCAATAAAAGTTGTTCTTAGATAATTATATTTTTAACAATTAAAAGTTAAAATTATTGTTCTCTATGAGCAATATGTCTCCACATACTCCCACTGAAGAGGATAACTATACTCCTACTAACCTTTTTATAGACATGATAAATTCACAATCATCTTAAAATTTTTTTTTGAATTCATTATGAAAGTGAATCTTTCAACACCTTGAAACCTTTCAACTATAAATCAAATGTATCAATAAAGGCTATAGTTGCAATTACATGTATTATCATGAGATTTGAACCCTTCAGATTTCATCTTACTCCCGTTACTTATCTTAAGAACCATTCTCCTATAAACATACATTGAAACAAACAATTTGTTCAATAGGTTTATAAGATTACATCCAACCTTTTAGATATCTCATAACCCTTTATTACCCATTTTAGTTTTAAACTTAATGGATTATATATATGCTTCAACTAAGCATCACATCCTTGAATAATTAACTTTGCATATCTCATAATATGAAATCTTGCTAATTGATTCAATTGGAACAATAAAAGGTAAGTTATAGTATTATGTATAGCTATCAAAGAAATAATATTGCATTATACAATATCTCATATTATATTTTACTCCTTACATAAATCCATACTTTTATGGATTCAGTTATGAAGGTATTTACTAAAGAATCTCATTCTCTATAGATAACTGAAAATTTAAAAATTGCCACAAGGATCTCATCAATGTGCTTAAACATTCTCAATGTTTAATTTCTGCTTAGATTTAAACAATTTTAACTTTTTAAAAATTTAATTCAATATTTCGTTTAATAAGTATGGCTATATCACATAAAGTCATTAGCAATCTAAAGAAATATAAGTATCATCCTTTTTATGAATTGTTATTATATCCAATACATCACATGTATAAGATTTAACAATTCAATATCATCATCATCCTTTTACCAAAGGTTGATTTGGCTATTCTTCAACTTGACAAGTTTCATATGATTCATAATCAAAAGGATACACGTATCCTTATATGTAACTTTATGATTCTTGTTTTGTTGATTTAATCGACATGACATAAAAGGATTGTCTCGATTATCCAACTTTTTATTCTTGCTATTTATGTTAAGCATAAGTCTCCTTTGAATCAATACATGTACAAACTATTTGCATAAACTTGGATCAACTACTTTGACTTAGCAATCTATTTCTAACCATGCATTGAACATTACAATAATGTTGAATCTAAATTCAGTATCAAATACTCGTAAGCATGAATTAGAAATACATATGATCTCTATCATATCATATATAGGCAAGAAAAGTCATGCAATCGTTTTCTTTTAATGACAACTATTATCATCTTATTGCTAAGCCTTTAATTGTAGTCTACAATTATGATTTTAGTAGGCTAAATTAAGTGGAACAATTTCATCAAAGTACTATACCTTTCAGCCCTACTCCATGCAACCCCTTGCATTTTTGTATCATAATGTTGACATACATCTTACATGTTGTCGTCAAAGTTTACGAGACATTAGTCAACTTAAAATGCCAATACATTTTGTCATCTATATGATTTTGACATGTCTCCACAACTTTGTCGCCATATCCTCAATGGGAATTATAACAAAATTTCATAATGAACATATAATTTTCTATCTAACTTTTGAGAACTTTTCTCAAACATACATTATGTCCAAGAACTTGGGTTCACTAACTTAGTATCAACTATACTAAATAAGATAGATTCCACTAAGAACAAAAGATAAGTGTAAGAGAAACAAGTAATCAATTATATCCCATGACTACTAAATAAGATTAGAACTTTAATCATGCATTTGGTTACTCTCACTATTTTATTCAAAATAATAGCCCTCACTATTATTCGGAAAGATTAATCTTTCTAGTGGGCTAAGATCCCATTTAAATATAGTTGATCTTCAGTTTACTCAACAAACCAACTAAACTTAAATTACGTAGATAACAACTTTATCAATCACATCTCATGTGACTCCTAGATCTGTTAGGTGACAGCTCTTGCCAAAATATATCTTATATATTGTTCCTAACCTTGTCTCTAAATTCATGTGATTATGAGTTTGATCATAAGATTAAATATGTTTGGGTTAAAGCAGCTTTGAGTTTGCTCAACAAGTCTACAATAAACAAAACTCTGGTTTATTCTTATATCAATGGAAGGTAACAATCACGTTCTTAATGTATACTTAAAATTTTAACGAGGGATTTAACTTCAAATGTCTCATCAAACACAAATTGCATTTAAAATATCACACATATAAAACATACAATTTATCATACATGCAATATACATATCAACCATATAAATAAAGTATGCAACTTATGCACTCATAATCAAATTATATGCATAAAATATCAATATTCGTTTGATTCTAATTATTGATCTTCATAATCTAAAATAACATTCCCAATTCTTTAGAAAAATTAAATTAGATTAAAACCATTGATTCCTAAATAAATTAAATTCCTATTCTAAATAGAAATTTAATTTGATTTGAAAACAAATTTTCAAATCTAATTGGAAACTATTTCCAATTTTCTTGACTTCTTTAATAAAATTTAATTGAAAACAATTTTCAATAAATTGTATTTCTCACTTATTATAATTTAGAAAAACTCTTTTTCAAAATTATATAAGTAATACATTCTAATCCAATTAGAAGACTATTTCTAATCTCATTAGAAATTGTTGTTCCTTAATTAGAAAACTATTTTCTAAAATTAAAAGGAAACTACTTTCAAAATTAAATAAAACACTTTTAAATTTAATTAAGAAAGTCCCCTATATATTTTATTTATTTATAGATTTATTTCTTGACTAATTAGAAAACATTTCTTTAATAAGTTAGAAAACTATTTTCAAAAAATTAAAGAAAACACAATTTTCTTAATTAATAAATGAATGCATTTTTCAAAATTTAATCAAGAAAAATTCTTTATCTAAAAGTCAAGAAACTTATTATTCATAAATAAAGAAACAATTTCTAAATAAATTAAATAATAATTTTATAAATAAATAAAATTATATATTTAATTTATCTTAATCAAATTGAAATAAATAAATTTAATTAAGAAACAATTTTCTTAATTATTTAAGAAAACATTTTTCTTAATTTTAAGAAGTCTAACTAATTAATTTCAATCTAATTGAAAATAATTAATTCTAATTTTAGAAACTATTTTTCTAATTAATTAATTTCAATCTAATTGAAACTAATTAATTTTAATTTTAAAAACTACTTTTCTAAAAATAATTAGGAATCAATATAATTATTAATCTTAATCAAATTAAGAAAATAATTATCTTTGAAATTGATTTTGAATTTTAAAACAATTTTAAAATTATATTTAGAATTTAATTAAATTAAGAATACATTATTCCTAATTTAATTATTCTTTTTTAAGTTTAAGTCATACTTAAACTTGTAACCAAATAAATCCAAAAACCCAGATTTGGAATACCTTATTCCAACATCCAAACAACCCTTATTCTTAAACCGTAATTTCAAAAGAAGAACCCTAGCTGTTTCCGTCGGCGTCATGTTGCTTGCAAGCCACTTAGTAGCCTTGAATCCATCTTGAAGAACGAAAGCAGCATGAAAACTCATTCCTATATACTGTACATTGGTGGGACAAAAAAGATGGTGGTCATCTTATTTACGTCTCTGCCTTATTCCATTATATATCAAAGAGAAGACTTAGAAAAATTGCGTTAGCGTGAAAGGGAGAGCAAATAGTGCATTAGAGAAACGACCCTAAGGTAGACTATCATCGGCGCCATCTTCATAGCTAGCCAAGGTGAATCACCATCACCCTCCATACTGTCATCTCTAGCCGCCGTTGCTTCCAGTTTATAAGTTCAAGCAGTGCTTGGATTTGATTGGCGTCTATAGTTGGTGATATAGCCCTTTTGAAGTATTGTTGAAAAAAGTTGAGCAAATCACTAATTATTCGAGACTAAGTTAAGGTGGAGATTTGTTGCATGTGAATTGGCCCCTACACTTGATTGCCTTGTCAAAGAAGAAGGCTTTGATTGGTGGCAACTTGGTTGGGGGCATGCATATGATTGGCGCCTAGTTTATTAATTCAACAATTCGGCTGCAGCCCTTCGAAGATTTTGGACGACGATTCTCCAAGCCATCAACTATAAATAAGGTGGCAGATTTAGAGGAAACCATTCGTTCTTTCCTGAAATCCTCTATCCTCTCTGTATATTTCTGAGCCTTTTGTCTCAGCCTTTGTACCATTCTTCACATATTAATTAAAATTGCTCACCCTTTGGTCGTGGACGTAAGTCACATTAACCGAACCATGTAAATCTTTGTGTTTTGTCTCATTTATTTTTGTCTATCTTTATTTTTGTTAGTACTATTTCGGGCTATTAAACTCAATCGGTATCTGATCTGAGAGCATTTTATATTAACACAAAGCAACCAGTGGAGTTTCCAATTGTACAATTATTCCGGAAGCTTATTCCGAACACCAATACCCAGAAAACAAGCAACAAATTTTATGCCAGAAGTCCATATTCTAATAAATTGGCTATAGGGCTTTTACGAATTTAGGGCTCGTTTGGTTGAACTTTTGTCAGTAGAGCTTTTATCAATAGATCTTTTTTGAAAAGAACTTTTTTTTAGAAGCCAGTTGACTATTTAACTGTCAATTTAAAAACATTTTTTAAAATAACTTCATACAATAAATTGTTTGGCAACATAAAAATAAAAGGCACTTTTATTAATTTTAACTATATTTTATTTTATAATAAAATTATTTATAATAAATAATTATTTAAATAGATGCCTCATTTTTTTTGTAGAAAATAAAATTAATATGAAAAATAAATATTATATCATGTAATTGCTGAGGCTCTGTAGTTGAACCGAATAAAACGATTTGAAAAAGAATTTCATTTCATTTTTACCAAAAATCTGTTGAAACGGTCAGGTACAAAATCAATTATTGTTTTCAGGTATATGCTCAAATTCCAAAATAGAAAGTTAAATGCTGAACAGAAAAAGAGTAATAAATTTAAATTTCTAACAAAATAGCTAAGGAAAGCACTCATCTTCAATCGTTGTTTAGCATACATAAAGGAAAATGAATAACTATTACATTCCACGACGAGGGAGTGAATGTGATCTTTTAACAAAACTAATATTCTTCCTTCCCATGTTCGTTTACAGCCAATCTAATAATCAGAGAAGTCCAAGAATCCACTCTCACCCATCTCATCAAAAAACTTTTCTTACTTGTCTAATGCATCCAGATAAGATCTCTTTGTGGCATTAGTTCAAACACTTCATATGCAATTGGGTAAACCTTTTACCTATTTTATCATCACCCATCTTAGCCATAGTCTTCAAAAGAAAGGAATAAGTGTATGTCGGAATCAA
>JANVCL010000009.1:11016491-11037074 GCA_026546855.1 Erythroxylum incrassatum
ATATTTTGTAAACAAAGCTTTAGTTGCATTTTTGGTGCAAAATTACTGTTCATGTGGCTTCTTTGTAATTTGAATTTTCGAGACTTTAATGTATTGGGGGCTAGAAATGCCTACTAAAGCTTTGTCAGAACTCATATTTTGATATTAATTAAAGATACTCAGGTTTTATTGTGTTTTGTCGATGCTTGTTCCAAAGGTTACTTTGTATTGTTTTTGTAAATGTCCATAAGGGTAGGTTTTGTGTATGCTAGCTTTGAGGCACATTCTGGACTGATATAGGTTAAATTGGATCAAGTAGCCTTCTTGAAAGTTATAGACGAATCTCATAGCTTTCCAATGATGTATAATATTCCATTTTTGGACGTGTTGAAAGATGTAAATTTTTGAAGTTTGGGTGCTGTCTAAGATGGCAATTCCGGGACAAAAACTTTAAGTGAAATTTTAACCCTCATAAAGGTAAAATTTGTTTATAAAGTCTTCATGAAGATGGAATTTTATTTTTTTATCTTTCCATTGATATAAAGTATGAAATTTTTGGACAATGGAGCTGAAAGATATGATTTTTAGAAATTATGTTACTGTTTAGGATGACATTTTTCGGACATCCACTTTGAGGTGGATTTGACTCTTTTAGAGGCCAAACTGATTTTTAAGCTCTTCATGGAAGTTGTAGAGCCTTCTTTTAGTTTTCTATTGATACCAAATTTGCAAATATTGGAGTTCTGAGTCAAAAGTTATGAGTTGTGGAAGTTGGGATGTCGGAAGAAGAAAGACCAAGAATTTCTAGTCGATCAGATAGTATAGGCTTAGTCGACTAATAATCTTTGACCAGTTGACTATTGTCATGTTTTTACTTACATTAGTCGACTAATAATCTTTGACCAGTTGAATATTGTCATGTTTTTACTTACATTAGTCAACTAATAGTCTTCGACTAGTCAACTATTGTCATGTTTCCCCTAACCCTACCTCTCTCATCTCTTTTGCTTATAACTTTTCTATCTGACTTCCGATTGACCTAATTTTTAAAGAGTTAGTTTTCTAAGACATTCCTCTACCTCTTCATAAAAAATTATAGCTTTTTAAATTGATTTGAAAAAGATGAATTAAATCAAAGTGAGAGGATCGGTTGAAAAAGTTTGAATATGCTGTAGTATTTTGGTGAAATCTTGAGCTGTAGAGATCCAAATGAGGTGTTTCTTGTTTCTAAATAAACTAGAGACTAAGAGCTACCATTTTGAAGAAGGTAATAGTGATTTTTGTGATTCCTCTGTGTGAGCTCGCCCTTTTGGCTTGAGATGTTATGAAAATGACGAGGAACTGATGATGGCTAATGAAAGTACTTTGAAGTAACTCGATAAGGAAATCCACTCATGCTTTATAAGAGTTAAATGAATTAACCCTATCGGGTAAGACGTACATGTTTCATGATTCCAAAGAGTGTGGAAAAAATATATTAAGGAATTATGAAGAAGATCATGTTTCATGATTTCGTAAGCATTGGATTCCGAACTCAAGCAGGATCTAACATTTGTGGCATCAGAGCACTGAAATTGAGATCTTATATGGGCATTTCGAATAATGTGTCGAAGTACATGCATTGTGACTATGTCATAGCAGACAGTAGCTACTGATCCTTAGTCTTAGTCGCATATGTATAAGTCACACGCATGAGTAATTGTTAAGAGTTTGAATGGATAGAATTAGTGAGAAAAACGATACTCTTTCATGATATGAGAAAATGAAAGTTGTGGATTATTAGAAATGAAGAACAATCTATGGTTAAATATGATAGATAATTAGTCAACGCAATTGTATTGGTGAAATTGAATATGACTCCAATATTATATTGTGGTGTATATCCCCGAATGTGATAAAGATGCGAATGTATTATCATGGATTGTTTGAGAAAAATAGGGAGACAAATTGGAATGATGAGATTAAAGAGTACAAGTAGAAAATAAGGAAAACATAAATTGTTATGATCTTGAGAAGATGAAATCAGAACCTAAGTGGTTGCTTGATGAATATGACAAAGGGTTATGATACTCCATAAGGATGTGTTAGTGGAACTAAGATCGAAATTTTTATGATGATTATACATCGAAAGATCTTTTAGTGACTAAAAATGTCAAAGCAAGCAAGTGAATGTTTGAATTAATGGTCTTAACTATCAAGAATATGCTTAAGGTATATAGTTTGAAGTTCATAGGACCATGAGATCCAAGTATAGTTCTATTTGACCTTAAGTACGATAATCACTATCTTAGTGATTTCTTCTTGAATACTGTATGAGGAGTCAGATGATAGAAAAAGGTCATCACTCTGGTATTATAATGAGTAAGGCCTACAAGTTATCGAAGGTCAGAATTGGAGATGTTATTGACTGGTGAATTTGATCAATGCTAGGAATTAAGTGATTCAAGTGGGATGAACGAATTAGATGGGTTAACACCAAGGGTATGAAATATAGTGAGATAGACATAAAAGTTAAGTATGCTGACACGACACTATGGAGATGTGAACTATGAAGCGAAGGATGATTTGTTTCTAAGAGGATAACTTTCCCAAAGTGTGTTTAGATCGAATGCAAGATGTACTCAGGTTAGGATAAAGAAGCAAGTCTGCTTGAATTATTTTTTCAGTCCATATAAAGTTATTAAGACCCGGACCATTGACTTATGAGTTACCCATTTGTTTGATCACTCAGGTAAGAATTTCGAAGACGAAATTCTTTAAGGGGGAGAATTGTTGGACCCCGAATCTTTCTATTAAATAAGAAATTTTTGGCGATTATTCATGTGCAGAGAAAAAGGAAATTTTTTTAATTTGAAATGAAATGGAAAAAATGAATTAGGTACAAGATGGGTTATATGTGATATGTTGGAAGTTAAAAGCTGGAAAAGTTATATGTTCATTTGAGTATGCTTCGGTGTTTTAGCCATAACTTTTTCTCTAGTTAGCCAAATGAGATGATTCTTAATTTAGATTAAACTGAAAGATAAGGATACAATTTGTCTGACGAAATCAAGTTTTGATTCGGTCTCTAAAAATGTCAATTTTCGGATGGAAGTTGAGCATAGAATAATGTTTCAGTATAAGGATAGTCCGAACCATTTAGGGTATAACTTTTGGACTATGGAACCAAATTGAACGATTTTGGTATCATTGGAAACATAAGACAATGAGGAACATTTTCCTAGAAGGAAGTGTTATCAAATTCTTTCAATTACATAATTAGAAAAGGTCTTGAGTTTTGGAAGGAGTTAAGCATGAATTGAATAATTTTGAAGTTTGCAAGATTAATTAAGTTTATTTAGAGTTAATTATTGTGTTAATGTTGGTTGGACTTTAAAATATGGTTTGGTTGGATTAAGTAGCAAGAGTGTGTATGAATGAGGGCTTTTTGGGGAGATCAATAAGTCATTTAAGTTATAAGGCTTATAAGGACGAGTATAAGGGTCATTACTCATTCATTAATGGCATTATGGTAAATAAGACATGTGGGTTGTGTTGGACCCCAAATTTTTAGTGGAAATTAGAAATAGTAAATGAAATTCAATGAGTGTTTTTGTATATGTATTATGTTATAGATGAAATTGTGTTTTAAGAAATTAATGAGAAAAGATTTGAGGACTTTAATATTTGAGTAAATTTGTTTGGGTTATGAAGGCTTAAAGTAAGTGAGCCCCTGCCTAATTTGCAGAGTTGGCTCTTACAATGCGAGTTACAGACAAGTGCGATGCCTATAGCTTTGGAGTTGTAGCATTAGAGACTATGATGGGAAGGCACCCAGGACAGTTTATATCTTCCTTAAGATCACCTACAACGCCTTCCTTATCACAGTTACTCCTTAAAGATTTGCTAGACCATAGGCTTCCAGCTCCTACAGGCCAATTAGCAGATAACATTGTTTTCATAGTCACAATTGCCGTAGAATGCATTCATGCCTCTCCAGATTCGCGACCCACAATGCATTTTGTGGCACGGGAGATATCTGCACGAACTCAAACTTACCAATCTGATCCTTTGCATAAGATGACTGCTACCAAGAATTTTGGAAAAAGAATAGCAACTTGAACAGCCGTAAGTTTCCACTTGCTTTTGGCTGCTTCAAGATATTCCATATGTAATTTCGAAATTCCTGTACATAACCTCAATCTAATACATAAAATTTAAGAGAAAATGAAAATGAAGTGTTTGGAGAAGAAGCAACATAATTTGTCCTTGCCATGTTAAACCTCTGTTTCTTCTCCAAAGATTCTCTTTTATACTGAATGCTGCTCGTGACTCATTTAGTCACAAAACATTTTGTTTTCTAGGGCAATTTAGAGGTAAAATATGATTCAAGTCCATATGCAACTGTCTTCATTAAAGTGTTGGAACTTTTAGATGTTTCTCAACTGACCAACGGCCTTGGATTGATCAAAGAAAATGATCCATTCTTTGACACAATAGAGGACAAGCTTTCACAGACTAGCAAAATCTGTCTATATGACTATTGATACATTGATAATCCCCAATGAAAACTTACAAAGCTTTTCTCAGAAGTGTTACAAGCAGCAAAAAACCAAATATGCTAGGGCTCTGACAAGTTTGAACTAGCAGTCCACCCCACATTGTTTAAGAATTGGGCCGGTTTGTTTGGGCAAGAAAGGATCAATTCGAACCCAAATGAGTGAGAAAATTGATGCAAGAAGAACAGACCAAAGGACTACAATGGTGGGAGTCCTGTTTTGCCTTCCCATCAGACCTTTGAGGAAAGGGTAGAGATGAAGAATGACCCAAAATGCAAAGAAGAGCTTCCCAAAAAGAGGACCCCATGAGCTATAACCATTGTTGATTGCATCTGATACTCCAGCCACCACTCCCACCATGTTCAGGATAATTAGAGTGGTTGGTGGGATGAGAAGAGTTGTCCATTTGAAGAGGTAGAGCTCACCAAATTCCGTATCATCTGCTGCTTTTGCTGTAACAGTGAAATTAGTGTCAACTCCACCAAGGACCTTGAGAAGGCCTTGGAATACCGCAAAAAGATGTGCTGAGACTCCTCCAATAACCCAGAACTGCTCATTACGCCACAAGTCCTCTAAAGACACCCCACTCCAACGAATTTCTAGCACTCCTGTAATGATGATGGAGAGGAAAAGTGCTAGGAACCATACACTGGCTAAGTTGTTAATCTGCAAGATATACAAATTTCTGACTATAAGTTCTAATGGATCGTTCATCACCAAGATACGTAAGTGTTAAAATTAATGACCATACCAAACACTTACAGTAGGAACGATGAATTTTCCAGTCAAAAGACATACAGCTGGGATAGTACAGTAGGCAAGTAAAGGAATGGACGTGAAAGGATAAACAACAGTGTTAACGTAAGCGAGCCTCTGAAGCCATTTCAGTTTTCCTCCATATCCATACCATAGCGGACAGTGACGACTAAGGAAAATTTCTACAGACCCAAGAGCCCATCTCAGAACTTGGTGCAATCTATCTGATAGATTAATGGGAGCTGATCCCCTAAAAGCTGCTCTTTTTGGTGTACAGTAAACTGATTTCCATCCTCTGCAATGCATTTTGAAGCCTGTCAAGATGTCTTCTGTCACGGAACCATAAATCCATCCAACCTGCAAATCAACATGTTACAAGTGTCTGAAACCAACTTGTTTACGAGGATTTACATAAGCTCATGAGGAAATAAAGACGTGTGAATGTGAGATAATAGGTTCAATACTCTAAATCCATCCAGCCAGTGAACATTGAGATAAGGCTCACCTCTTTGCCCCATTCAGTTTTCTCTTCATAACCACAACTTATGACATGGATAGCTTCCTTTATAAGTGATGAAGAATTAGTTCCTTCAGGCAGGCCACCGTCTTCCATCAGAGTGGAGGCAATAAATACTGGTGATTGCCCAAATCTTTTCTCAAAGTTCTTCTGTGACATGAGGGATGATTTTTCCAACTCTTCATAACCTTCAAGGCCTTCTTCAATTTCTTCCAGATCAAATGATGGTCCAGATGCTTTCCTTACGTAGTTTTTCCCCATCATTCTCTTTTTCTTGGGATATATAATTCTTCCAAGAAGACTCACTTGCCCTTTCTTCTTAGATTTTGACCTTCTCGAGCCACCGCAGCAACAGCAGCACCATGAAGGCCAACAATCACATGTCATCTTTGGCCTCTTCTCAGATTTTGGTGGATCATAGCCATACAAGGATTGCCGGTTGAAGACACATCCAGTACCAACATATACTGGTCCTTGGATCCCATCAAGGCCTTTCATGTTGATCTATTTATCAAAGAAATATACAAGATATGAGTCAAAGAGTAGCCAAAAATTTATCACGTGGCAACTGCAAGTCTCTGATGATATGCTTACATCAAAGAATACAACATTGCGATTGGCATATCTGTCGTGACGATCAATACCATCAAACCTTTGAGGAAACTGCACATAGCAGATCTTCTTCCCAAGTTGGGGATCCATCAAAAAGCACATGGCTTCCCTTACAGCCTTGCAGTTGTTAAGGTAGTGATCACAATCCAAATTCAACATAAAAGGAGCGTTGGTGAGCACTGCAGAGACTCGAATCTGGAGATGGCGCAAGAGTTAGTTTTCGATCAAATTTGGACTAGTAAAACAAATAAGCAACAACATCACATAGAAATTTCAACGAAATCTGAAGACCTTTACACTAATTAATAGAGAGATTGTTTCCAAAGACGTAAACCAAATAGTGACCCGAAAACAACTTACCAGAGCATTCATAGCACCGGCTTTCTTGTGGTGTGGATAGCCAGGTCGCTTTTCACGTGAGACGTAAACAAGTCGCGGAAGCTCTTTCCCTTCCACATCAAGTGCACCTTCACTTCCCAGATAAACCTGAAAAGGAACATATATTAAGATAGAGTAAGGAATATGAGAAAGCATATATATATACACGATTTATTTAGACCTGAATCATGCCAGGATGATCCCTGGTGTTGTTTCCAGGCCATGGAGTGCCATCCTGCATCACCCATCCTTCTTCTGGTTTCTTCTGTGCCTTCGCCACCAATGCATTAATCTTCACCTTGAATTCTTCATACTCTCTCTATGATAAAAATACCACACGATCAATATATCAATGATTGGATCACAGATAGTAACTTCGGAACCAGTTAGAGGGACTGGTTAGTTACCTTCGTAGCTCTGCGCTCCTTAACAAAGTTGGGATGCACCTTATCTTTCAAGTAGTCAATCTTCTGAGAGAAATAGAACTCTGGAGCTCTTGGCTCAACATTGTGCTTTTTGCAGAAAGGTACCCACCTCCTTGCAAATTCGGCAGTTTCTGCTAATGTATCAAATAAAAGCATCGACGCACCATCATCTGACACATAACAGCTGACCTTATCGACTGGATAATCAACAGCCAATATTGACAGGACCGTATTTGCTGTTATTATTGGTGGCTCCTTGAGAGGATCCACAGTACTAACGAAAAAATCAACTGGGGCTAGCTTATTAGGCTCTCCCTCTCGCTCAAACCTCAGAGATAGACGATCAAGATACGTTTCTCGAGTAATTGGTAACCATTTTGGAAACTGGTCTAGTATCCAGGACAGTGCAAACCATATCTCACAAATAACAGAGATGAGCCATAAGGGAAAAGCATCATAAGCTGGTGTCAAGATCCGGAAACGGAAAAAGAAAACAAGTATGATTAGTCTGAGAACAATAACAATGCGATACGGATTGATTTTGCTGGAGGCAATAGGAATTTTCCTCCACAATGGTTGCCTAGCTTCAGCCAAGCTGCAGAAGAGAAGTGTTAAACTATGTCAATATTATAGTTATTGCTTCCCAACAAGAACCCTTCTACAAGTTGATAATGGATTAAACATGGGAACATAAATTTCATATGATCTTGTCAGTAATTGGACAAGATGTCAGTGATGAAAATCTGAGCAAAAAGCAAGGGCCACGAAAGAACAGATAATAAGGCAAAAGGCTTACAGGTAATCATCTTCATCTCCAGGATCATTTCCTCCATCATCTTTATTCACCAAACCTCTCTTTTCTTGCCGGACTTTCCATTTCTCTACCCTCTCTTTCCACTCTGAGTTGCTGTACAAATCTTTTTCTCCTTCAAAATCCTTCCCAGCGACTGCAAAAAAGTCGCACACAAAACCATAGATATGGTTTGGTTATTTCCTGATGCCGAAACATGTTCAAACGTAGAACTTGTAGAGTATGATTTGGTTATTACCACTTCCTGTAGTTGAGAATGCTAGACCAGAGGGATGGCCTTGCTGTTGATCGTACTCCCCAATTTCCTGCATTACCAGTTACCATTTTGGCCTTAGACATCCTCCAACTTCTCTCACATAAAGTTAATAATTGCAAGTTTACTCGTGTATTTGAAGAACTTAGAACTTAATTGCGACATCGAATTAAAACATTCTAATTCCTGTCAGGTAAGAATTTGATGAACTTTTATATGTTCCATCCAACCAAAGCATAGTTTACAGACTTGAGCTTGTTTATTGGCAATGAGAAATAGTGTCTAATCTGTATTCTAACTTTCAAGCGAATATCCATTGGAAAACATTTCTAGAGTTCTGTTTTATCCATCTGTAAATTAGCAATCGAGATTAGAGCTACCGAGTGAGCAAAAACATTTTTCTTATCAGATTCGTCACTCTTAATCTGTATTTCAGGCTCAATATCATCAGAACCAAAATTGTCATCATCGTCGTCCTCGTCCCCAGGAACTCTTGGACAACCTGCACAGAGCAAACCTTGATCAAGTCTAATGTTTATACGTAATCCAAGTGCCCAAAACAGATAGGTTCATTTCTTGATCTTCTAGTTCCAGAGGAATAAATAGAGAGCTAAATATGCAAACCTTTTTGCTGCTTATAGCGAGTGTTACACTGAGGACAGGTCTGGTTTCCTTCACTCCTCTCGTACAAATAACAAGGTTTACAAACAGGAAAGCCACAAACATGACATGCAACAAATGGCTGCCCATCTTCTTTCACTCCAATATCATCTCCACAAACTCTGCACACTTTGGTCGACGCAGAATGACGAGGGGGAGACCGCTGATACAAAAGAATATATTTGGTTAAAGCTCACGCAGCACAACACGTTGATGATGAGAACAGAAAGAAAATGAAAGAAAAAGAATAATGAGAAAAGGAAAGAAAAGGAAGAGGAAGAAGAAGGTACCTCGTCACTGCCATGAAGAGAAAAGGAACTCATGGCAATGCCAGCCATGGTTGCTTCTGGGACAATGGAGAGAAAATGAAAGGAGATGGCGAGAGGAGAGGGGAGGAGAGGTGGGATGTTATAAAAGAGATGGAGAGAGTAAGATGGTGATCATTGTCAAATATCGAAGTGCAAGTGCATGTGTGAACGTGTGAGCTGTGGTTAAGAGGTACTGTGTACCAAACTGTAAGTTGGGAAGTCGTGTGTTTGAGTCGAAGAGACGTTAGCTTAATTGGAAGCGATAGGTAGGAGAAGAAGCATAGAGAGACATTGCTTGGTCAGGCAGGTACATCTCATAGATCATATGCCTTCCACTCAAAGCTGTCTTCTCTAACACAACGAATTATGAATTTTGAGTTTATAATTCTTTTCTTTTTATAAATAAAAAGGATAATTTCAAGTATTTCATTTTATTAAATGTAAATTTTAAATATAAAAAAGATATTTAAATTGGGTATTTTATTAGCTGACATATGTAATTTATATTAAGAATTGATGGAGAAGTATTAATTTTATATTTTATGACAATACTTCATAAAGAATTTATCTTTTTCTTGTTACCAATATAAGTCAGACTAATTAATGCCCGTATCTTAGAACCTTCATTTTCTGTATGAATGGTCTTTTGCGGTCAAACGTCTTTGTTAATTCAAGAAAGGCCTAATTCTGTCAAGGTTTCTTCATCATCTGTACCAACCTGAATGCTGTCTTGTAAAGAAATCGAACCATTATTTTAGCCCCTCAACAGGAACCCAAATGCAGCTAAAACGTGAAAAACACAATCAAATCAGGGTCATCCTGACTAGGGAATTTTATAATCTCTTAAAAAGCAGGGTAAATCCTGAAAATGAAATCCTTTGTCCCTTCAGACAATACCTTATACGATGAACTTCCACGGCATGCAAACCAAGGGCCAACTTCTAACAGTTGTCAAGGCTCCGCTTGTTTTGTATCATGATTTGTGGCGTTCCAACTCCAGAGCACCTCAAGAGGGGCAATCCCAGGTCCCTCATTGCTTTCCTGTTTCGAAGAGTACATGTGCATGGACTCCTTAAGCATTTTGTGTTGGTTAATTAATTTCCATGTTCCGTACAAGTAATCTGACTTAACTGCAGTCTCAAACCATAGTAAGGATGTTCATCAAGTACATGTATAGAATGGGAACTTCGAATATGTATAACTTACCCTGCTATCAAAAATATAAAACTAACGTCATTTATTTCATTTTCAGTTGGTCATTATTCTGTTATCTTGCGTTCCAACGACAGTTTGCTAACAATTTTGAACTTGTGGTTACAACTAGACTTTACACTAACAGTTAGCCAGATCCGTTTACCGTCAGAATCAATATCCCCTAAAAAAGACGAAATCTTTCAGTAGCTAAAAGTGTCTTGAACCCGCTTCCACCTGCACCTTTAGCCCTGCTTCACCAACAGGAGTAATTGAGACGTTAAGTATTACTATAGTCGAAATACTAATCAACCTTTAGTGCAGAAGCACATGATCTGTGGTTAATCAAAGCAGGGGGTCAAAGTTGGGTAGCTCTTAACATAAGTCAACTAACACCAATATACTCGAGACTAAATGCCTTCCATGAATCAATGTCATTTTTTTTATATTCTATGATGACTTAGGCATCTGTTCTTGGTCGTTTTGCAGGCTGTGATGATAAATCACCATTATCAGGCTCAGGGTTTTCGGAAGCTCCATTCTGTGAGGCCTCAGGCTCCCGGCTCAGACCAGGTGAACTTTCCTGCACCTCAGCAGTGTTATTGATTGTGTCAGTTCCTGATATGCCAACATCCACCTCAAGACGTCCCACTTCATTTTTGGCAGGTGAATCCTTCACTGCTTTTGAAGAAAGGCTCGACAAATTCTCCAAAGCTGACGACGGAAATTTCAGCTTTTCAGAACCTGACTTGTATTGCTTCTCAAACATCATTTGCAGGCACCTCCCTTGCTCTTCTATTCGTAACTGTAAATTTCGTTGGATCTGCCAAGAAAGTACATAAGTCGTTACACACTGATATGTGTCTAAGCATGCATACACACAGACAGCTGGAGTCTTGAAGCCTTGCAAACATGCATTCTACTCCCTCTAACAGCAAACTGACATCTGCTTAATAAATTGTGTAGCATAAACAGTTCATCGTGCAGTCAATGTACTATGTAACAAGCATTTGCAAAACCAAACCCAAAAGCACAGTTCAGAAAGGTGAAGAGTTACTGTTGCACAAAAAGGGAATTTATAGTAGCATCCATCAGTAACTAAGTCTCATGAGATTGAACAGACAAGACAGTTCAAGTACTCCAATTAAAGTTACCCAATGGAAAGGCATCCGCTGCCACCATGATCTCTCTCTCTCTCTCTTAAAAGAAATGGAAATCCATTCACAATGAGATTGATGGAAGCGATTTTGCTCACATTTCCCTAACTATACTGCATAAACTATAATTTGTTCCGCAATTGTTTTGCTGCAATTATAGACCTAAGCCAGCCATAAACCATCTACCAGGATTTTGTGGTATATAACAAAGCTATTTACTTAATACAGAGAAACCATTCTCAATCTGTACCTCAAGTTGTTCATGCAATCGTTTCTGAACCTCCACTTGTAATCGTAGAGCCTCAGTGATCTCAATACCCCTGTGATTAATATAAGATGTGAGTAGAAAGTTTAGAACTAATACAAGATTAAATGGGAGATAAATGTACAAGAACTTTCTTGGAGAAACTTATAAGTTGGTCCCTTAAAGCAGAATCCTTAAATGCCCTTTTATGAACCAGCCTTATACTGGTGTCAAATTTTTGTTTTGAGAACCTCAATCCATTTACAGTGCCATTCAAGTCATTAAGTTGACCAAATCCAATTTCTTGCGAGTTTCTTTGGTGATAGTTGCATTTGATCAATCAATAATAGCTTGTACCAACTATAACCACCAAGAATATTATCTCATGTTAGAAGAACCACCTGAGAGTTGCACAATCATTAAAACCTCAAACTAAATATCAAACCCCCCATAATTTCAAAGTCAATGACTTCTATTGCTATAAGAAACTCCAAAGTTAATGGAAGAGAAAATATAAAAAGGTGTATTTCTACGGCTGAAATGGGAGAATTAACCAAAAGAAAATATTTGAAAAAATTTCTTTAGAGTATAGATCAAGGTAATTCCAACAGTTGGAAATCCTCGCAATTTCTATCATTAAGAACATGTACCCTGATACAAGCAGGAGAAGAGTGATAACCTTAATGCAATACAACACACCACAAAATACAAACATAAACCTCATAACTTACGTTTTCAAGTCTAAAGATGGCATTCCTTCAATAGGATTCAACCTTGTCTCTGAGGATCCTGCAATTTAATAAAATCTTTTCATCGCTCAAGATAATATACACTCAAAAGCAAATCAAATTTCATATAACAAATCACACAAACACACAATTAGGAAAGGAAAACTCTTGGTAAGGCAAAAAACTGAAAAGACAAAAAGGATTTCAAGATCTAACACAATGGAATAGTATTAAAGGTAATTACAAAAACATACAAGTCCATAATTTAACAATATGTCAGTATGAAGGTGAATATTTGCATGCTCTAGAATGATAAATTATGCACCCTAAAGGAATACATTAGTGTACAAGATTCAGTTTTATAACGCATTCCTGCCACCCTCCCCTCAAAAGGGAAAAGAGTGCCATGGGCTTGTATAGTTAATAACTTCGACAGAACAAGTTATTAGTTATCACGTACCTTCACATGAATCTGGTCTATATCTGGCCGTCCTGTATTTCTGAATTTAAGAAGGTTCCATGTTAAAGCACAAAAAATAATAATTGCAATAAACCTCCATATGCAAGCAACTGCAAATGAGCAAATCATGTTTTTCAAGTCATATCAAAAGACATAAAGTTAGACCTGCAAGTGGCTTTTTACATGATATATGGTCAAGCCTTCAACTTTCATGAGTTTGAGCACACCTTTTGGAGTAGCTCCTGTACATTGTGCAACCAAAAAGAAGTCAATTTAACAGGAGCCCCATAGGTTGACTAAAGATTCTATAAAGGAAGAAGAACGACAGACTTTCACTTCCACCAAGCTGGTTGACAGCCTCCACAAAAGCTTCATGAAGCTCCGGTGTCCAACGCATGCGCGGCTTAGCTGGTGCACTGTTTGTTGAAGAAGTAGGGTTCAGAACAGAATGATTTTCCCCTGACTGAGGTGGAAGCTGGGGATAAACATGAGGCTGTTGCGTTCGAGCACTTGGAGACAGTTTGGACACCTGGTATGCCATCTGAAGCAACAAAAATGAACAAGATAAACTGTTTAAAAAAGCAAATATTCATTGGGAAAAGGTAGCTTAATTGCCCTACATGACCAGAAGTGCCAACCTTAGGTTCCATATCTGCAGCAGTGGTGTCCATCAGAAGGTCATCCCAATTTGATGTCAAACCCTCATCATCAGTGAGTAGTTGGTCTGCCCATTCCTGCCAATCACTTTTTTTACTATAATCCTCAGATGTCATGACACCACTACAACTGTTGCTTTCTATTTGATTGTTGTGGACAAGATTGTCCATGGGGAAATCTAGAAAAGATGGCAGTGATTGTGGACTCCAAGAAGCACTGTTTTCTTTTCCATAATTACTTGACGTTGACGACTGAAGCAATCCAGGAGAAGCTTGTGCCAATGACAGAGCTTCCACATTTGTTGGTGATTGAGAAACAAAACGAGTATTTCTTGTATGTGTCTCCCTGGGTGAAACGGTAGAGTACTGAAGGTCTGTTGAGAAGCCTGGAGATGAAGAAAATATGTGACCCACTACCTCACTGTTAGAGGTTGGATGACTGGCATGTACACGAGGCCTTGTGATGAGCTCCCTTTCTATGGAAACCTGTTGAGAATCGGGTAGCTTCGGGCAAGTCTCTTCTAGTTGGATAGGCAGGACTGGCAAAGATGAAGACATTGCTCCTGACACTCCTACATTACTCAGCTGCTTTGCACCAGATCTCTGAATGGATAGAGTTGGGCGAGCCTTCATAGTTGTCCTTCAAAAAAAAAGAAGCACAAGACTCACCTACTACATCAACTGATACTAGTTTCTTTGAAGCAATCACGAAATTTAATACATTCCAAAGCATTATCCAAGCTCACAACACCATAGCAGTGAAAAGATCAATACAACACACATACAACAACACGAACTATTAAACCACTGCAATGTCCCATCAAGAGGCAAAACTATACTTGCAATACTGAAATTCAAAGGGACATTAATACGGCAGAAGTTTTGAAACTTTCCAATCATCGCTAGATAGTGGTATATATAAAAGAACCTCAAAACCCAAGAAACTCAAGGGAATACAGCGCCAAGCAAGAACAAATATCTTTTATGGAATAGAAAACATGAAATGCACTAATCACATTTAAGGAGAGAGTGCATTTTGGTCAACTACATTATTCCCAAAACACAGTTCTCAACTCTTAGTTGCAATCAGGCGTAAGGTCGTAGATGCAGATGTATGGTTCCAAGTTCAGTTCAATCTAAGCTAGAGTTTAAACATTTGATTAAATTCTGCTAATAAAAACGATGCCAATGATTTCCAAATTTGGAATGGAACAAGGTTCTCTCGGATAACTTGAGACCCTCCAACCAACTAACAAGCTTCACACATAAGGACCTAAATATTAATGACTCTGTCATCACTTCCTCTAACCAAGGTAACCTGAACTTCAAGTTAAGCATCATTAAAAGCTCTTCGCGAATTTTAACACATTCATTTCCCAAATGATAATCCCCGACTCTTTGAGATGGCAATCTAAATTTTTACCATGTTACCTTCGCTAGGTCCAAACCCTTAGCTTAAATTCCATTAAATCTGGGGTCCACGATCTTCACCAAGACTACAAACATATCTCATGCGTAAAAAAAATATGGATTGAGCAACACCAAGAAACCGATTTCAATATTGGCAGAAATTGTATCATCCACCGGTTCTTGCAAAACGCTTCCCACATAGGAACAAACCAAGCATCAGCACCAGAGCTTCATACACAACTCCCCTATATCAAACTATGCATGGCCATCAACTTCACTATTTATTTTTTTTTTGAAAAACTTCACTAACCAAAATCGCACCATTCAAGCACCATACGGTAGTAATAAGAACAGCAAAGAATAACACAAAGACAACCGGGTGCAATTTAGACCGTTTACAGATGAAAAATAACCAGAAAAACAAGTATCAATCGAATTGCAAAAAGAAAAAAAAATGTCTCAGAAGGGCACAGAATTCTTACCTAGAAATTCATGAAAACCTGGAAAAAAAAAGAACAATACCCAGACGAAAAGTCGATGCAATTAAGGTACAGAAAGAGCGCAAGAGACAATCAATCTAAAGAGACAAGCGGGTTGTTTTTTGAAATTCCGTCACCGGCGTGCCAAAAAGAAGTGAACGGTGACGAGTGGGCTTTGCTGGCATTAGGCCGCCCCTTTGGCTGTGTGTCTTGGGGTTAATAAGCAACAGTGATTGGTTCACTCGCCATCAATAGCCCGTGAGATCAAACTCCTGAGACATTAGTTGGATTAGTGAGTGGAGAAGTTTGTGGGCCCAGGCTTGTGATTGGAGGGCGCATTTATCATCTGATGGGGCGCACGTGGGGATTCCACTTGGCTATGTGTGTTCTTTCACTTGTTCCAGAGCCAACTTTGCAACTTTTTTTATTTTTATTTTCTCATATATAGAGTCTGTTCAGGCATAAATCCTCGTACACAAATTAAGGTCCAGTAGGGCCCACCAGAAACGTATGCCTAGTTGGTCCGTTAAATTAATGTTGTTACTTTCTTCCTTCTTCTGTTTTTTTATTAATTAATAGTATCTTTTTTCTTTTGGGTGCTCCGCTCACCAAAAACTAATTTTGCTTGCTTCCATGTGAGAATATTCTAAGCCTCTAATCACATATTTCAAGTACGCTAAGAAGTAATGAAATCATTTGTAAAAGAGTATAAATAAAGTCAACTCTTTTGTTTAATATTGTAAAAGTTGACCATAAATTGCAACATTAATTCACCGTTAAATACAATTGCAAAACCATACATGTAAAAGAGAATCCTGTTCTTGTAAGGTATGGTCTTCTGGTGGCCACCACATGCTTCAATTTTGACCAGCACAAGACAAGACGTGGAAACAAATAGCTATAAGTTGGTTGTTCTTTTGACGTGTCTGACTAGACATGCCATCGAAGCGAAAAGACCTCAAATCAGAGGACGACAAGATTAATAATACCCAAGGCTTTTAGATTTTGTTAAAATTGTCTTACAGTTTTTTATGATAAAACATTCAAAATTCTTTATTTTTGATATTTTTCTAAAATTAATTTTTAAAATTCATCTAATTTAAATTTAAAATTTTACATGAGATATACAAGTTTTAAAAATTAACTATTAAATTAAACGTTTTAAAAAATTAGACATTTTATAACTACAAAAGCCAACACTCTGTGAGTTGATATTAAATTATGGCTACATCAGTCTCCTTGTACTATAGATAGAGGCAGTGACACTGTAAAGGCATCATCGATGTTGTTGATAGTCATAACTTTAATTGCTGAGTATCAGGAAGCGTCATTTCTTTTTTCTTAATTTAAACTCCTCCCAGTGCCAAGCCCAGTACTGTCTAGGATAAACATAAACCCCTTTGCCCCTGCGGGTCTACGACTGCGCACGTTAAGCTGTCTTATAGATGCACGTATTTATCTGGATCAAGACAAGTACGTTTCTTAATAATGGACTCCAACACATAACCTCTAATGACTTTTGCCAACTGACAACCGTAACCTAATTCATTAGAAAACGATTCGGTAGATGGTTTTATGGAGTTGCTAAGCTCATGCGTATCTCTGGAACGGATAAGGTATGGCTTTTGGGAGAGGCGTCAATATCCTTATTGCTTTATCTGATACGAAATCTGAAGCCTACCCCTTAAGAGTTTGAAGCATCATAAGGAATATATCCTTTATATGACGCCCCAGTACCCACATGCAATATCCTTCGTCCACTAACCTCCTTCTTGCCTCTACTTTTTACTGCTGCTCTTTCTCCGGTTCATCTTCAATACCAATACAATCACAATTCAAGAAACGAGAAATAAATATATACCAAAATACGTATAAATCTACTAATTATTTCGTATCTATCAAATAATATGGCCTTATACATAATAAAATATAAAGGTAATATTCATAATGCAAACTCGTGAAATTATATGGTACAAGTGATAGTTTATGTTCTTGTAGGAAGAATGTCTTAGAAATTCAGGTAGGAGTGTCAGATCATTTCATGCAGCGCCGTGCAATCAACGTACAAGAATCAAGTTAAAGAAATTCAAGAAGAGTTAGTTGAGTTAGTTGTTAATTGGCAGTTAGAAAACTTAGTGTTATAAATACTGTGAATTCACAGAAAATGTATACATACGTTTGTACTTTGATGTTGAATAAAATCAGACAAAATCTCAACGTGTTGTTGAGGTCCTGTAGCTTGCTCTGTTTGCCCCTATTTCCTTGAGCTTTCTCTCTCTAAACTTTTATTCTTTTCATTTCCGGTAGTTTCGTGTTTAAAGTGTGTGCATGATAGATAGATAACATCATAGTGGTATCAGAGCTAGATTCTTAAGGGATCTGTGAGGGTGTAGGCAAATATCTTGGCTCGAAAGATTATCTCTTTCCCGTGTAAGGCACGATTACGAGAGAGGAGCACTTATAGATGGCTGAAAGCTCAACTTAGAGTTTGGAACCTGCGATATGGAGAAGGATATCAAATCTGGGCAATCAAGATGGAGGCATACCTGCAAGGACAGGATCTGTGGGAACCGATTGATGAAGACTATATGGTTGAGATTCTAATCGAAGATGCTCCAATTGCTCGGCTAAGGTGGTTAAGGGAGAGGGTGACAAAGAAGGCACGAGCTAAATCTTGCCTATACCAGTTTGTCGGACCCTCAATCTTTACTCGAATTATAGGACTTGGCTCAACGAAGGATATCTGGGATTTCTTGAAGAGTGAATATGAGGGTGACGAGAAGGTGAAAAATATGAAAGTGATGAATTTGTTAAGAGAATTCGACAGAATGTAGATGAAGGAAGATGAATTAATCAAGAATTATTGTGAAAGATTAATTCAAATTGCTGATCAAATCAGACTTTTAAGAGCTGAGTTCAAAGATCAGAGATTGGTGCAGAAGTTACTTGTGTCTGTCCCTAAGAAGTATGAAGCCACAATTGTCTCTCTTGAGAACTCCAAAGATATTGGGCAAATAAAGTTTGCGGAAGTTGTGAGTGCCTTGGAGGTTCAAGAGCAGAGGTCTTTGATAAGAAAGAATGAAGTAATTGAACGAGCGTATCGAGTTTTTTCCAAAATAGAAACTCAAGAAAAGTTCAAGAAGAAGAAAAAGACTAAAGGAGGGTCAAGTGCTAAAAGCTCCCAAACATGCCAGAAAAATGGTGGCAAGAATGCAGGAGGAGACAAGGCGAATAATTACAATCCTTGCCCTCATTATGGTAAGTCAAATCATCTTACTTTCAGGTGTTGGAAGAGGCCAGACGTTGAATGCAGAAGGTGTCATTAGAAAGGGTACATGGAGGCAATTTGCAAGAAGCAAACTACACAAGCAGCAGCCAACATGCAAGTGATTGAAGAAGAAGAGGAGCAGCTGTTTGTGGTGACTGGTGATCTTGTCAAAGCTTATCCATCCGATTGGTTGATTGATAGTGGATGCACAAGTCACATGTCTCTAGATCCGAAATTATTCAAGTCATTGGATAAAGATGTGAAGGCAAATGTCAAGCTTGGAAATGGAGACTGCATCCGAGTGGAATGGAAAGGTGAAGTGGAAATTGTAACCAAGAAAGGCGTTAAGATCATATCGAATGTTCTATATATGCCCAAGATACAACATAATCTCTTGAGTGTAGCTCAGTTGATTAAGAGAGGTATGTCTGTACATTTTGAATCAAATACTTGTAAAGTTTTTTATAATGCTAGCCAGGAGATTTTGTGCACCTGAATGAAGAACAAAAGTTTCTCAATGAGGCCTGAAGAGTTGCAACAAGAGGCACTAGTGGGAGACATCACCGAACCTGATCTTTGGCATTGAAGACTTAGGCACTATCATATGAAGGGATCGGAAGCAATAAGGAAGAAAAACATGGTTGAGGACTTACCATCAATTTGATACGATCATGTTGCATATAATGTTTGCATGATGGGTAAGCAAACACGTACACCTTTCTTGAAGGCAAAATGGAGGGCTGAGGAGAGACTTCAGCTATTACATATGGACATATGTGGACCTATGTCGGTTGCCTCTCTGAATGGAAGCAGATACTTTTTGCTAATCATCGATGATTACTCAAGGTTCTCGTGCATGTTTTGCCTCAAAAACAGGGGAGAAGTTGTAAGAGTCTTTCGAGAGTTTAAAGCCTTTATAGAGAACCAATCTGGATTGAGCATTAAGTCTGTAAGAATAGACAATGGCTCATAATTACTTCTAATGATTTTGATTCAATCTGTAAAGCTGTAGAAATCAAGCATCAGCTTACCATGCCCTACACTCTACAAAAAAATGGGGTTGTGGAGAGAAGGAACATAACGATGGTGGAAATGGCAAGATGTATGCTGGAGTAGAAGAAGTTTTTGAAGGAATTTTGGGCAGAAGCTGCATCCACCACTTGCTTCTTGTTGAATAGGTTGTACACTCGGGCATTTGAGGATAAGACGCCGCATGAGGTGTGGCATGGTGTCAAGCCAAAGATGAGGAATCTGAAAGTATTTGGATCGCTATATAGTGCTTTAATTCCTCAAGCCAAAAGAAGTAAACTTGATAGTAAGACCGAAGCTGCAATCTTCGTGGGATACTCTAAGGTTAGTTAAGGGTACAGACTGTATTATCCGGATTAGAAGAAAATAAAAGTGAGCATGGATGTAGATTTCTTTGAGAATGAGCACTGGAGTTGGTCTGAAGATAAGGAGATAAATGGGTTTGGAAGGCAGACAGGTATACTGCCTTCGAATATCCCATTAGCTACAAATAATTTAGGCAATCATGATGATGAGGAAGAGGCAGGACTAGGAGAAGTAGCAGATCCAGAGTTACAGCATGATCAGAATGGGTGGAATTCTGAGGAGGAGCTCATTCTAGAAGAGTTAGATGATGATTATGATCTTGTACCAGTGAGAGGGACAAGAACCTTGGTAGAAATCTATGAAAGGATCAATGAAGCAATACTAGAGCCTTCTAGAGTTAAAGAAGCCTTGCAGAATC
>JANVCL010000009.1:11061954-11073206 GCA_026546855.1 Erythroxylum incrassatum
AATTATTTTCATGTGCAAAAATGTCACTATTCACATGTATGAGGATGACACATTATGCATGAGCATGCAATTGCATTGCTAAACTCTCACTGATCGGTCCTATTTACTATTCTACCCTTCCCGCTGAGAACGGAATGTTACACACTGTCCCATGCTGACACAACAGGTCAGGAACCAGCTCTGATACTAATTTAATTGTCACAACCCGGTGCCATAGGGGCTCATGAACTGTTTTATTGTTTTTTTTAGATTGGTTATGTTGGTATGCTTTATGATTATATAAATTTAACTCTTGACTATTTTGTGGTTGTAAAATACCTTATGTGTGAAATTTGACACTGTTATTGAGATTGCTTTGAGTAGACTTTAAAGTCCCGAAGTTGTGACAAAAATTTTTGATATGAATATAAAAATGTGTTTAAAATTATTTGCAAGTATTTGATTGAGTTTTTGGTATTTTTAAAATATGGTTGTCGTACAGCCCAAATTTTTCAAAAAAAAAGAAAAAAAAGGGAGAGATGTCAATTAGTCTTGCATAGTTGGATTAAGGATACTGTGAGTGTCCTTAACTTGATTATGCGGTGGTTGTTATGGACCCGATATGGTACCAAATTGTGACATCACCCGTACTTAGAGAGTCCATGGTCACCAGTGAAAGTCACGATTGGGGCAGCTTCATTTGGCGGCGAGAAGCAACCGGTGTCCCAAGGAAGTGTGGTTGGATAGCGAGCAAAAAACCAAGACGACGGCGTGAGATATCTAGAACTAGATCTAGAAAATGATATAGGCGCCCCTACTTTTGGATAGGACGAATGAGCAAGTCCACACGCTAGTGAACACTCCTTTATTACCCACAGTAATGTGACAATTTCATACCTTAAATTCTAATAAATTTAGAAAAGAGTTTTCTAATTGTTTGAAAATGGTCGATTTTATTAGGATTGTTTTATAATTTACTTTAATTTTTAAAAAGTTGAATTATTAAATTAAATTAATTCTAAAATTCAATTCTAAAATTAAAGTAATTATTTTTCTTACTATGATTAAGATTAATAATTATATTGATTCTTAATTAATTTTGGAAAAATAGTTTCTAAAACTAGAATTAATTAGTTTCAATTTGATTAAAATTAATTAATTAGAAAAGTATTTTCTAAAATAAGGATTAACCAGTTTTAATTAGAATGAAATTAATTAATTAGACTCTTTAAAATTAAGAAATTTATTTTCTTAAGTGATTAAGAAAAATGCTTCTTAATTAAATTTATCCATTTCAATTTAATTGAGATAAATTTAATTTATTATTTTATTTTTAGAGAATTATTATTTAATTTATTTAGAAATTGTTTCCTTATTTATGAATAAAAAGTTTCTTGATTTTTAGAAAAAGTACTTTTTTTATTAAATTTTGAAAAATGTTTTCATTCATTAATTAAGAAAAATAACAACTTTCAAAATTAAATAAAACACTTTTAAATTTAATTAAGAAAGTCATTATATATTATTTATTTAAAGATTTATTTCTTAACTAATTTGAAATTTTTCTTTAATAAGTTGGAAAACTATTTTTCAAAATATGCTCGATATGTGATAAGAGTCTCAGGCTCAATTGTGAATGTACCTGGTATCCACTAAGAGATATAGGACATTATCTGATACAGTTCGGTATCCACAAGGGATATGGGTCAGCCCAGGATCCACTAAAGGATATGGCCAGTGAAAAAGGCAATCGGTCACAACAAAGTAACAAATTTAAAGTGAGTCTCATGTGCTATGCATGATATGAATGATTATAATGATTTGAATGACTTTTGAATGTGATATGTTTTGAATGTGAATTGTGAAATGATTGATCAAGTGTATATGATTCAATACGATTATTAATGAAATGATGTAAATTATGTGAATTGCATGTGTTATATGATGAGTGAGCCATCGAGGATGGTCACTCACTGAGTTCGCAAAAACTCACCAAAATTTTGCAATATTTTGAAAATTAGTTTTCCAAGTTATTAAAGAAAGATTTTCTAATTAATTAATAAATAAATCTTTAAATATATAATATATAACGACTTTCTTAATTAAATTTAAAAGTGTTTTATTTAATTTTGAAAGTACTTTCTTTTTTAACATTATAAAATAGTTTTCTAATTAAGGAAATAATAATTTCTAATGAGATTAGAAATATAAATTTTTAATTGGATTAGAATATGTTACTTATATAATTTTGAAAAGGAGTTTTGCTCAATTATAATAAGTAAGTAAAACAATTTATTGAATTTTTTCAATTAAATGTGATTAAAGGAGTCAAGATAATTGGAAATATTTTCCAATTGAATTTGAAAATTGTTTTCAAATCAAAATAAATTTTTATTTGGAATAGGAACTTAATTTATTTAGGAATCAATAGTTTTAATCTAATTTAATTTTTTCAAGGAATTGGAAACATTATTTTAGATTGTAAATATCAATAACTAGAATCAAATAAAGTTTGTTATTTTATCCATATAATCTGATTATGAGTGCATAAGATGCATACTTTATTTACATAAGATGCATACTTTATTTATATGGTTGATATATATATTGGATGCATGTTAAATTGTATGTTTTATATGTGTAATATTTTAGATTGCAATTTTGTGTTTGATAAGACAAATGAAGTTAAAATCTTTCATTAAAATATTAAGTACACATTCAGAACGTGATTGCTACCTTTCACTGTTATAAGAATAAATCATAATTCTATTTATTATAGGCTTGTTGAGCAAACTAAAGGCCATTTTAACCCGAACATATTTAGTCTTATGACAATGGATTCTATTTAACTACATTTGTGTGATTTGGATGAGCAAACTCATAATCACATGAATTTAGAGGCAAGGTTAGGCACAATATATAAGATATGTTTTGGTAAGAGTTGTCACCTAACAAATCTAGGAGTCACATGAGATGCATTTGATAAAGTTGTTATCTACCTAATTTAAGTTTAGTTGGTTTGTTAAGCAAACTCAAGATCAACTATATTTGAATGAGATCCTAGCCCACCGGAAATATTAATCTTTTTGAATAGTAGTGAGGGCCATTATTTTGAATAAAATAGTGGGAGTAACCAAATGTATGATTAAAGTCCTAATCTTATTTGGTAGTCATAGCATATCATTAATTACTTGCTTTTCTTACATTTATATTTTGTTCTGAGTAGAATTTTCCTTGTTTAGTATAGTTGATACTAAGTTAGTGAACCCAAGTTCTTAGATATAGGATATGTTTGAGAAGAGTTTTCAAAGTTAGAATAAAAAATTGTATACCCATTATGCAATGTTGCTATAATCCTTATTGAGGATTCGGTGAAAAAGTTTTAGAAATATGCCAAAGTCATATAAATAACAAAATGTAATACATTTTAGTTCAATAATGTCTGATAAACTTTGATGAAAACAAGTAAGATGTATGTTTAACACCATAATAGTAAGATGCAAGAGGTTGCATAGAGTAGAGCTAAAAGGTACAGTACCTTGTTAGAATTGTACACTTAATTTAGCCTACTAAAAGCATAATTATGGACTACAATTACAGGTTTTGCAATAGTATGATAATATTTAATGATTGTATGACTTTTCTTGCCTATATGTGATATGATAGAGATCATATGTATTTCTAATTTATGCTTATGAGTATTTGATACTGAATTTAGATTCAACATTATTATAATACTCAATGCATGGTTAGAAATAGATTGTTAAGTAAAAGTAGATGATCTAATTTTATACAAGGAATTTGTATATGTTGTATCAAAGAAGACTTATGCTTGACATAAGTGGTTAGAATTAAAAGTTAGATAACTGAGATTATCCTTTTATGCCATATTGGTTAAATCAACATAACCAGCATCATAAAGTTACATACGAAGATATATATATCCTTTTGATTAAGAATCATATAGAACTTGTGAAACTTATATAGTTGAAGAATAACCAAATCAACTTTTGGTGAAAGGATAATGATGATATTGAATTGTTAAATCTTATACATGTGATGTATTGGATGAAATAATAATTCATAAAAGGATAATATTATATTTCATTATATTACTAATGACTTTATGTGATATAATCATATGTATTGAATGAAATAATGATTTAAAAATTTGAAAGGTTCAAATGTTTAAATATAAGTAGAAATTAAGCATTGAGAATGTTAAAGCATTTTGATGAGATCGATTTGTTGAGTTCTAAATTTTTGGTTATCTACAGGGAAGGAGATTCACTAGTGAATACCTTTATAACTAAATTCATAAGAGTATGGATTTATGCAAGGAGAAAAATACAATATGAGGTATTGTATGATGCAATAGTATTTCTTCTATAACGATGCCTAGTACAATAACTTACCTTTAGTAGTTTCAATTGAATCAATGAGCAAGTTTCCATATTAAATATGAAATGCTAAGTCTTTGAAAGAGTCAAAGTTAATGATTTAAGGATGTAATGCTTAGTTGAAGCATATATTATCCATTAAGTTTAGAACTAAATTGGGCAATAAAAGATTATGAGATATCTAAAGAATTAGATATAATCTTATAGACCAATTGAACGAATTGTTTGATTCAATGTATACTTATAGTAAAATGTTTCTCAAGATAAGTAGTGGGAGTAAGATAAAATTCGAAAAGTTCAAATCTCATGACCATACATCAAATTGGAACTATTGCCTTTATTGATACATTTGATGTATAATTGAAAGGCTACAAGACATTAAAAGATTCACTTTCATGATGAGTTCAAAAGTTTGTTTTTAGATGATTGTGAATTTATCATGTCTACAAGAAGGTTATTGGAAGCATGGTTGTCTTCTTCAATGGGAGTATGTGGAGACATATTGCTTACAAAGAATAACAATTCTAATTTTTAATTATTGAAAACATAATTGTCCAAGAACAACTCTTATTGGATATGAAAAGGTAACAACTTAATTCTAATAATTAGATCTATAGAGATAGATTGGAAATTGTTTACTTATTTTAAATCCAAATACATAGATAATGTACTAAAGTTGTTTAGTATTTGATATCAAATACCTGCGAAGTATTAATACCATCCATTATTCTATGTATGAGTTGACATTTGAGTTCAAAGAGATAAGGATATTTACCGTAGAAGTAAATCATAATTAAAGTTTATTTACTTAGAAAAATATCGTTCAAGATTAGAAAGATTCTAATATAGCAATGGTTGCTAATTAAGCCATAATACATTTTCATCTGGTGGAAATGATTAATTGGATCTTTAGTGAACTTAATATAGTTACTTGAATTGTTTAAGACAGTAATGTACTGTAGAACATTATAGTCATTAGGCATGTATAAGGAGCTAATGTCTCATCAAAGATCCAAGAATGTGTTTAGGCATTTTTTTCTTAATTATGATGATAATTAAGATGGGAGTTGTAAGATTTAAGCAAGTGCTTACTATAGAGGATCTTGTAGAATTCTCTTATTAAGCCACTGTCCTAGCAGTAGAACAATCGTCATATGGTGATATGGTGTGAGATACTTAAACAATTGGCTTAGTGCAAGTAGAAGATTATTGGTTTATGGCCTCCAGCCAAATGCTTTGGTTGTAGTTTATTAACAAATTATTTAAAGACACTCTTTATCTTGTACATGTTTAGATATATATGTTAAAGTCCATGGGAAAATTGTACATTACAAATGAAATTATAATGAGATTATAATTATGAGATTCATATTATATTTAGGTATTATTTTTAAATTTTTTTAGTCATTGTTCTATTAAGATTAGATATTAATAGAACATAAAAAGACTAGCGCACAATTTGTTTTCCTTATAAAGGTAGTAGTTGATCTCATAGACTAAAGTATAGAGATACTTAAACAAAAGTGTGGGTGCTCGTTAGAGAACAAGTTCACTGAATAGACCTGACGTGAGAAATCCATTTGAAACATTACTTGTATGTCTATGGAATTCTTATTGTGATGATTGTATAAGTGATCCTTTGACTTGAGGTCACCAAAGTTATCTTGTATAAGGATTGCTATGTTTTGATACTATTTATGTTCTATTTAATCATGTCGTTAAATTAGTAGTGATTGGATGTAGCATGAACTATATAGAGGTAGTTAAGTGATCAAGATATGATTCATCACCCTAAAATAATTAGAGAGAATGTTCCGTTGTTCTCGATTAATATTAATTTAGGAAATCCCTGGCCAAATTGGAATAACATTTTGTAAATAGTTTACAAATGTTATTAATTGAATTAATAGCTAATAGCATAGGACTAATACGATTGAACTTAAAATAGAGTAGACATTAATTTCATACTCTATGTCTAATTAGAACATTGTATGATGAAATGACTGAATTATATGAGAAAATCATGCCCGGAAAGGTTAGTCAAAACTACTTTGACATTCCTAAATATTTGAGTGATTATGGTGCATTGTTAAACGTCAATATTGATCTATGATTATAACTTGTTTAATCAGAGAATTAAAGATAAATTAAAAAGAAGTTTTAATTTATCTAATTCTAATTATGAATTAAAATTATAATTTATAATCATTGTCAGTATATTTGGAAACCTAATGGGTCTCACATATAGAATGAGTTGAAGAGAACAAAGTTATTTTAATCAAGTTGGACTTGAATGTAAAATTTGAAAAAATTTATGATTAAATATGAGATATTTAATAAATAAGGATTAATATGAGATATTGAATCTTATTTGAGCATACTTGATATTTAATTAGAATTATTTGTAATTCTAATTAAATTTTAATTGAAATTAATTCAATTAAAATTTAATTTCAATTAAATTACTAAAATGTCCAAAGCTTATTATAAATAGGCTTAAACTCTATGGAGCTATCACTTCTTACTTAATCCTCTCTATAAAAGTTACAAAGTTCTTTCAACCCATTATGTGGATACTGTTAGAGGTCGGATATTTGTACAACTACAGTGGTTGAGACAGCTCGGTTTCGGAAACGATTCGAGGGATACAATAAAATCAAGATTAAGCTTCAGAATAAAGTATGAATTAAGTTTCCACTTTATTATGATTTGTGTTAATTATTTTATAGAATTAAAGAGATCTTGGTTTTGGGGAAATCAAAGTTAAGAAAAAGTTTTGTAATTTTTCCGCTGCAATCGAGATTCGATCCCGACCCGATTTTCCCAACTAGCTCGAATTGTGCATTATAATATTATTAACCCGACAGTTTTTTGTTATTAGGATTACCAACTCTTTGCTTGGTGAAGTGCTTACAGTCACGGGCATAACTATACAGATAATCGAATGCCAGTCCACGCCAATAATAATGTTGGAATGTAATCATCCACTATGCTAGTTACTGAGATGTGAGATTGTGGTAAAATCCTTCCGAAATGTTTTATGTAACAGGGAATATTCTCCAATTTACTGAAGGAAAATATGGAACTTCTTTCTTTGATAAATGAAAATATGGAACTGTTGAGAATGTTAACTGCAAACTTTGAGTTTTGATGCTCATACATAGCTAAATGTATCATTCCAATTACTTAGGATTGACTTGTGGGTATCTAAGAAGTTACAAGGACATAGTGAAAGCATTTGCAACTTTTTGTCCAGAAAAAAATTCGTAAACTTCACTAGTTCCTACTATTTGCTTGGATTGAAATGCAGTTGATGATTTATTATTTATTATGTTCACATAAATCTTCCTTCTGTCGGCAACATACAGAGGGAGAGAACTTGCTGATGAAGATGTTGCATGTTACGGCAGAGAACGTATCTGCTTTCTGCTGCAGCCTGTCGTTGGAATTTGCATTGAAACGCACAAGCCTTATTCGATGCCTGGAAAGTAAAGAGCACTAAGAGCAGGACCAAATAATATAACATAAGAATTCATAATTTTGGGTTTTCCGCGACATCCACGGGCCCAGGTTGAGATAAAAACACGTTTTGAAATAAGTCCAAACCATAAAATCCGATCCCGCTTGTTCTTGTCCCTGTTTGATGAACTCCATGTTTGTTAGTACTTTTCCCAGGTAGCCGAATCCAAATATATGTTTTGGTCACTTTTTCGAGAAGATCTGAGACACCAAATGGATCAGTAGAGGAAGAAGAATCTACAGATTATGCGTACCTGCAACAAGTTAAAGAACCTGACTTGGTGGAAGGATTGACAAATCCAACTGTTTTATATCCGAAGATGTAAGAAATATAGTGTCCAACTGAAAATAAATATAATGAACATGCATGGAACTTGCAACTAAACTAGTTCCATGTTGTACAACTCCATTGCCACATTCTTTCGTAGTTGAGGATGCGACGCACAGAAATACAATCTTCCAAGAAATAAAGCCCAATTCAATTATAGTTTAGGAACTTGTTTCTGTTCAAATTAAAGTTGTTTTCTCGTTTAATGAAAGTAACGAAATGTATTAAGCACTGGATTTAGGCAAACCGAGTTCAAGCCTCAAAATCCTTAACGCCTACTACGACCGTCGAGAATATGGCCGAGAAAATTTAAACGCAGTCCATGCCTCGTAAACTCAACAGAATTAACAAATAATCATTCATGTGAGTTAATTTTCAATTGCATAATTGAAGTTTGGGCATTATTTGGGTTTAGCGGAATTTAAAGTTGGGCTAACTTTTGTCAATTTTACTGGAAATTGAAGTAATATCACCAAAAATCTTTTCATGGTTAACATTTGGTGGCTTGTCTATGTTCTATCTTCTTATTTTTGTTTCTTGTAGGAAGATAAGAAAGTATTTTCTTTTTGCTTGTACGGAGAACAAAACTAAACTTTTCAGTAAATTATCTTCGCTTTTGAATAGAACATGACCATACTCATCAGCTACTTTTAATCTGTTCACTAAGTAAAAATATTTCTTGGGAACTTTGGTAAAGCCTTTGTTATAAATGGATAAAAGAATAATTAACTAATAGATTGTTAATTTTTTAGAAGATAATATAATTAAAGTTAGTCCTATGTTGCATAGTAAACACATCAACTTCACCATCATCTTCATTATTAGGCTTGGTGTATGTACTGGATGTATTCATTGTTGTTAATAAATTGGATATACTCTATTATTGTGCATATGCTACTGCATATATAGACAATAAGAGATCACATTTTTGTCATCTCTTATTGTGTATGTACTAGACGTGTATTATTTGCTTGTATCATAGATTGCTTACATTTAATATTTGGTTGGTGTAGGTATTTGGTAAGAATAATGGAGAGTGGATCTTCTAAGTCAATAGGAAGCACTCGTAATTAATTAAAAGTAATATGATGAGCATATTTTTATCGAAGCATAACTTAAAATCTTTCAATTGCTTATTGGACTAATGACAATCTTGTAAGAAGATTTTATGGACGTCTTAATTAAGAGGTAGGTAAGTTGTTAATAATAAAGTTATTGTTATTTAATAATAAATTATTGCTGTTACCTTATGATTCTAAGCTCTGTTTTGAAAATCGGACCGAATCGACCGGTTCGAACGGTGACCGGTCGGCTATCTGGTCCGGTTCACCCCTAAAAATCGATTATCAATTGAACCAGGGAGAACCGGTCAAAACCGGTCGGACCGGTCCGGTTCAACCAGTCCGACCACTGGTTCAATAAATTTTTATTTTTTCTTATTTTTGGTATATTTTTGTATTTTTTAATATTTTAATATTACATATAATTAAATATAATTATTGCATAATTATAACGTCACACCGGTCACACCGATCAAACCGGTGACCAATAAAGACTCCAATTCGATGACCGATCTAGGTTTTAAAACATTGATTCTAAGAAGTGGGTTATAATTTTTTTCATATAGGTTTTTTCATATGGACAGAAAGGACAAATTTATTATAAATCAATTGAACACTAAGAATAAAAGGTCAAATTAGAGAACAAGAAGTTAAAAAGAGAAGGTTAGTATGCATAATGACGGTAAGTACATAGGCAAAGATGCATAAGCTATATGGTGAATTAGCAAAAGCCAAAGTGATGCTAAAATATACTATTTTCTCAATAATGATAGACACACCATCAATAACAATAGGCACACCATTGTCTTTCTCATTTAACATTACAATGTTTTTATTTACTGTAGCCTTTATCATCCACATTATTCACTCTCACCATAAGTATTTCATCCTTTATGTAACCATTATCTTCTTTTTCACAATTTATTGGAATCATATTACCAACAATCTCATCATCCACATTATTTTCTTTTGATGCTTTTATTGCATTATACTCATCTTTAGAATACTCTTTCATGATTTAAATTAATAGAAATTATATCATTTGTTTTTCCATCATCTTTAATTTCATGTAACCACTTTCTGATGTGAACTCATCTAGGATTAATACCTTAGAGAACTTATGAACAAGTTTAAACAAACCCAAGAAATCTTAAATCAGATATATAAAGAGAATTCATTGACTATAATAAATTAAAAACAAAATTCGTTAAGCAATTGAACACCCTAAATAAAGTATCCTTTGATAAATTTGAAGTTCAATGAAGAAAAAAGAAAATAAGTACTCGCGACTATAAATAAATAAATCAATAAATCAAAAGACTTACTAAAATTGAAAAGAAAAATCTCTTAAATACTAAAAACTTAAGAGTTTTTTTAGCAAATATGACTTAGGATATTATTGTGTTATAGGTCATGTTTATTATAAAGCTTTCAATGTCAAAGATACAGTTTGGGACAAACTTATGTTTGAGACTATAGATCTTTTCGTAACTTTTGTATAGATGGACAAGGGCTCTGAAACACTTATATTAAAGGTCATGTCTTATAACTTAGCCTTTAAAAAAATTATATGGGTTCATATATGGCTATATTATTTGTGTCTTGTTTTCAAAAAGTATGCTAAAGATTGTGCTCTTGTATAAATCTTCTCCAATTATAGTTTGAAATAATTTAACCAATGGTTGGTCTTCCTATAAGTCCAATAAGCCTTCCAAATATAAGTTCTCAGTATTCCGTTTGAAGTGTGATTAACATATATATCTTGAATTAGGCTAGTCAAAATCTCTTTAACCCTCTTACTCCTAGTAGTAATCAATCCCTTCAAGCTTGGCTTGTTGGGCCCCATTCCCGAAGCCCAACGCTTTTGCGAAAACATAAATCCTTAAGTGTGGTTATAACCCCGAATGGTTCATTCATTGAACCCTTATAAGACATTAGCAATTCATATTCATTAGTATTTTATTA
>JANVCL010000009.1:11076674-11091025 GCA_026546855.1 Erythroxylum incrassatum
GCACTACTCTAACAATCTTACAGTACTGTGCAAGCATAAGTCGAGTTACAGGATATACAAGTCGACTTATAGTACTGCGCACGCGTAAGTCGAGTTACAAAAGAGTACAAGTCGACTTACACTTACAAATATGTCCCCTTTGATCATAGTATAATGATGTTCATAGCAATTTGTAACAAGTTTGGATAGGTACCACATCACATAAGACTTTACTTTTATACCTCTCAGTAGAGAAACACATTAAGATATATTTATTCACTTTAATCTCCCTACATTCATTAACTTATTTCAATTTGTATGGATTTAAATGCTTTAAAAATCCTAACTTTTTATAAGAGTAGTACTAGTTACATTAATACAAACCCTTTTATCAGTGAATCATACTACATACCTTGTTGGTAATGTGTTATCTAATATCAAACATGTTTCACTTTATTGCTCTAACTCATCCTCTTTGATTTGAACATTTAATGCTCTTTTAATAACAAGTATTTCACCCTCACTATTGTCACTATAATCCTCTAGCAATGGTATAATGTCTTTTTCCTTTAAACCACTCTCACTTACAACCTCTTCGTCATCCCGGAAGGTCATGATCCTGTTATTTATGCATTACAAGGCAATATATCATATTTTTAAATAATGAAAAATGTTTAATATCTCTATTTTGAGAGAATTGAGAGCTAACCTTACATTTTTTCTTATTATAGCATCCTCTTTAGACTTAGGTGGCTTAACTTTGGAAGGACTTTTGTAATTTTTTTAATCAGGCCTTCAAGAGTTACCATTACTAGTGAGGTACATTGATACCCTTTTACATTTGAATTGCCTCTCTACCTTAATAGCCATATGTACTATCTCTTCGAACTTAATATAGTGGTGCAACCCACTGCATTAATTATATCTCTATTTAACCCATTTAAGAACCTTGCCATAACTACTTCTTTATCTTCCTCTTTATTGATTCGAATGATAACTACTTTTGATAAATGCTAATAGAATATATTTTAATCCAATGTTTAGTGCATTTTTATTTGTTTATTTTATAGTCTTTCATTATTTTTGGTACTTAATTCATTTATAATATGTCTTAGGTCTTAATTTACTTCATGGGTCAAAAAGAGCTAAAATCGAATAAATCAAGGCAGAAAAGTGAAAGATTGAAGCTATCCTTCACATAGTTATGGCCATAATCGCTTAGCTCTTTATGATCATGTTTTTGTATGATACCCTTATAATTAAAGAAAAATTAAGGGTCACGGTCATATACACGTTTGTATGGGTGACCATGTCCACTTTAGCTAATTTTGAGCTATAAAAGGTAAAAGCAAAGAGAACAAAGGTGGTTTGTAAGAGGTTCATAAGAAACTTAAGGTAGGCTTAAAGAAGCACAAATTGATGGCCTAAAACTATGGAGAGAATGAAGAACAATCAAGGTAACATATTTGGAGTAGATTTCAACCAATCTAAAGTTAACTTCATAAAGATTAAAAAAACGGATTTCATCATATCTCTTTTAGTTATCTTGATTTCCTTTAGTTTTAATGGCATATCTTATGTGATTATGAACTAAACTTTTGTTGGTGATTGGATTAGATGAATGCTAAGTTTAGATGGACTTGTGATTTGATTCTTTATTTAATGCAATTTGATTTTTGATTCATTATGATTCAATTATGATTTTTAATTCTTGAATTAATATGTCTATAATACTATTTTAATGTATGATTTCATATAGATGGGATTGAGAAATCCTTTTATATAAATAGATATACCATAATTGGACAGAGTTGCATACAAGCCTAGAGATATGTCGACATAAATCCTCTATATTAGGGTCAAACTTAATAGTGAAATTTACAAATCGATTAATGCAACTTTAGGGGTTTTAACTAGAAAGAGATTTCAGTTAATCAATTGAGGATTAGGTGTTACTAGTCTTGAGAAATATGTTAACATAAGTTAAGAATTTTCACAATCCAATGATCAATAATTGAATTGCATGATAAAAGGGTTAATAGTTAGGAAATCTTAAGAGGATTTGAAGTCCCAGTACCACTTTGTTCTTTAATTATTTTTCGAATTTAATCTTTGTTTTAGTTGGTCAATTGTGTTGATTTATTTTATTTTATTACTTTAATTTTGAATTTGATCAATTATTATCACTATAATTTATTATACTAGATAATAGAAAGATAGTAAGCACTAGTAATTCTAATCTTCATAGGATTGACTCGTGTTTGTTAGTACTAGCAATAGCTACACTGTGCACTTGCGGTAAAACATATCAATTAACTTCCATCTCTTTATGATATTCTTCAATGATCTTTGCTCCTTATGTAAAACTTTACAACCTATGATGCAAGTCTCTATAATAATGGTTTGATACAAATCTCTTTCTTATAAGAGCCTTCAATTTGTTCCAAGTATCTATAGGTCACTCACAATCTTTTCTCTTATTATTAACCCAAGATCCTACTAAATAGTGGTATAATCAGTAAAAATCTACTACTATCAACTTTACCTTCTTATTAGATTAATTATAGTAGTCAAAGATCAATTTTAGTTTTATCTCTGACTTCAAATGATATTTAGGATCATTCTTACACTTGAAGGAAGGTGTAGTCATCTTAATCCTTCCAAGATTTCTACCTCTTCTCAAACTCTAGGCTACCCCTTTTAGTCTTAATTACATCTAACTACTTTATGAGCCTTAAACTTGTTTCCTTCAACCTTAAATGCTAGCTCCACATCATCAATACTAAGTTCATCATTCTCCTCATCAAACTCTATTAGAGTTATTGGATTACACATATTATGCCTCTCTTTACTAGGAACTCAAAGTTATTGTCTCCCTTTTAATTCAAAATTTTATTATGATTACTTTTCCAACATGTCTCTAACCTTATTAGATCATATTCATCATCTTAAATTGTTACTATATGGCCTATATAAAGCATGATTTGTACCTTTACTCCATTGTTTTTGAAACATCTTTAACAAACATAGTAAAAAGCTACAAGAGAAAAATTACTAAAAAAATTTCCACACACTCCCTCATGTATTTACTTTTAAAGATTACAAAATCACTTATATTTCACTCTTTATTTGGTTTTTCTTAATGCTAATCTCACATGATCTTGTCTTTTTTCACTTATTACTTCCTTTATAAATTCTTTAAAAAAGACTTCAACCTAGTCGAGACTAAGAAACCTAATTCAATAATGATTGTGGGAAAATAGAGCACAGGTTAAATAAAAAATAATGATTTCAAATAAAATAAAAGAAGGAATAACAAGAAAGTTAAATTATATTCGGATTTAAGTTCTTGATGCTATTGTATGCATGAAACTTTTCTTTTTAATTTTATTTTCTTTTCTTTTTCATAACAAAGTGAAAATGAGAGTGCTTCAAACAATTGAATATAAAAGATAAGAAATAAGAAATCAAAAATCAAAAATCAAACAAAGAAAATCCCTAGCATAATAAAAAGTGATAGGCAACTATGAATAAGATGATGAAGAGATTTGATTTATGTTAAGAACTTTAGAAAAAAAGAATAAGAAGCAAAACAATAATCAAGAAGTAAGTTGGAAATTGAATTTTAGATAAATAATTAAATTAGAATAAAACAATACAAAATATAGAAGGATAACCATACATGAATTAAGGTCAAGCTCTACTACTAACTAGTGACAACCTACCTAGGAATAAAATCTTAGAAAACCCACAAACAAGATTTGAATGACACTGATAGAGAATTAAGAACTATATTCATTAAGTATTTGAATTCCAAAAAGAAAGAGTTTTTTTTTTGATAAATTTGAAGTTTCATGAAGTATAAGATAAGGAAGCACTTAAGCCTCTTAATAAACAAAGATGTCAAGAACTCCCTAAAATTGAAAAAAAAATCCCTTAAATGCTCGAAAACAATTAGCATTTTAAAGCTAACATGATTTGGACACAACCATGTTCTAGATAATATTTATTACAAAATTTTAGCATCAATGACATGATTTAAGATATGTCCACACCTGACACTTTGGATCTTTCTGTAACTTTTGTATTGATAGACAAAGGCTATAACAAAATAAGAAAATGAACAATAATATTACCCTCTATGTAGTCTATTATTTCATTTCATATTTTTTAAACATATAAAACAATTAATAACTGTTACATAATTAAATTTATACACCTTTATGTGCTAGAGTTATATCACAATTTCTAGCCTCCATCGTAATCCATAAAGTGATTCATCCAAGTTTTTACAATTATAAGACTCCCTTGATACCCACACGAATAAGTAAAACCCATAAAATTGGTTTAATATAAAAACTAATTTCAATTATCATAACTCAATTGATAATTATGTCAATTAACTTAACAAAATATTTCATTTGTTGTGGTTTATGATGGAACTTATTTCATAACTATAATTGTTTTTCACAATCCTTCAATCATTTTAATTTATATGATTAAGACCTTAAGGATTATAAGTATTTAAATAGTGAAGAACTGCAATAGAAACTTTAAAGAAACCATTCTCAATCCGCAAATTAACTTATCTAAGTGTTTAAAATCACCCACAATGAACTCCACTTGCATCTTCAACAAAATGCAATCACATTTCTTTGTCAAAATAGTGAGAATGGCTCCTTTTCTCCTATTTTATATCTTCAAAGTTAAAATTTTTATGTTTTTTTATGTAATCTATTTTTTATAACCTAAGAAAAAGGACATAAAAATAATTTAAGCACCAAGAAATACTAGAACTTGACATATAATAACATGGACGATGCATGTATCACAAATTTATAGTGGCTGATAAAATGGTCTAAAATAAATATTTTAAAAGGTTAAAGTCAATTTAAAAAAATTAAAATTCAAAAACTTAAATGCACCTAATATAAAAGTTGGAATATCAATATGAACTTTTTTCCCTATAACTAATTTGTAAAACTTTAGCATATTGATGTGTTTAATTTATATTCATTTTTCTAAGTGAATACCAACTTACCTAAATTATGATAAATTAAATTTTCATTTCACCATTTTACATCTACTTATAATTACCTTTTCTTTTGTTTAACAATGATAAGATTGCAATGTATCAATTTGTATATAAATAACGATTAACATAATTTTTCTTAATTGGTTAACAATAAAAATTAAATTAAATTAACTTATTTATCTCTCTTTGGAATAGTAAACTTAGAATAAATTTAACTTTAGGTCAAGTGTATCTTAATGCTCATCTATTAATTTGTAGTGATAATTGCCAAGATTCTTTCTTTCTTATCTTTTTAACTAGAATAATCACTCAAATTTAGGGCCAAAAAAAGCACAATATGGAATTTGTAATCAAAGATGAATGTTTTCTACAATATTATTTTTCTTATATGTAATAATTTTATTTTTAGTGTACATAATAGTGTTGGATTATGCCTTATAACTAATCAATTAGTTATATTTTGATAATATAATTATTTATAGGCACTCTTCACCTTATACACATTTAAATGTATATGATAAAGTCCATGAGATAAGTGTACATTACAAGTGAAATTATGATGAGATTATAATTTTGAGATTTTGTATTACATTTAAGTATTATTCTTAAATGGTATCCTATTTATTGTTTTATTAAGACTAGACATTAATATATAGTAAAAAAAACTAACACACATTATGTTTCTTCCTTATAAGGGAAGTAGTCGATCTTATAAACTAAAGTATAGAGATACTTAAATAAATGTGTAGCTATTTGTTAGACAACAAGTTCACTAAATTAACCCTATATGAGAATTTCATTTGAACATTACTTGTATGTCTATGAAAATTCTCATTACGATGATTGTATAAGTAACCTTTTGACCTGAGATCTCAAAAATATCTCATATATGGATGCTATATTTTGATACTATTTATGACCTATTTTAGTCAATAGTAGCTTAATCGGTAGTCATTGGATATAACATGAACTATATGTAGATTGTTTAGTGATGAGTATAGGATTCATCACCCTAAAATGATTAGGGATAATGTTATACTATTCTTGATTAATATTGATTTAGGAAATCTTTAACAAAAGTGATACTTTGATAATAGTTTGATAATGTTATTTTATCATATAATGATACTTTGATAATAGTTTTCAAATGTTATTAATTGAATCAATTACTAATAGTGGAGAACTAACATGATTGGACTTAAATAAAGGAGATACTGTTTTTCATGTTTTCTATCTACGTGCGGGTAAGACTAAGTACTATCAGACCTCCCTAAACCCCGCGCCTTAGCAGGACTTCAATAAAGTGTTGATGATGATGATGCTTTATATCTAGTCAGAACAGTACATGATAAAATGATTAAATTATATAGAACAATCATATCCAAAAAAGGTTAGTTAAAATCATTTTGTTATCCCTAAATATTTAGATAATCATGATTCATTGTTAGATATCGATCTTGATATGTGGATATAAATTATTTAATTAGCTAATTAAAGATAAATTAAAGAGTTTTAATTTATCTAATCCTAAATATGGTTTAAGAATATAATTTATGTTCATTTCTAACATATTTGGAAACCTAATGGGTCATACACAAATAATAGGTTAAAGAGAGAAAAAGGTATTCAAAAGTTATCATTGATTTTAAAGTTTGATAAACTTTGGAATTAAATATGAGATATTTAATAAATAAAGACTAATATGAGATATTGGATCTTATTTGGACACAATTGTTATTTATTTAGAATTATCTAAAATTCTAATTAAAGTTTGGTTTAAATTATAATTTTATTTCAATTAAATTACTAAAATATCTATAACTTATTATAAATAAGCTTAGGCTCTAAGAGAGCTAACACTTCTTACATAACCCTTTTTTATAATAGTTTTAGAGTTTTCTCAATACATTTTGTAGATACCATTAGAGGCTGAACATATAAACAGATATGATAGTTGAGATGAGCTAATTTCATATATGGTTTGAGGGAAATGATAAGAAAACGATCAAGCTTCGCAATAAAATATGAATTGTGATTCATGTTTTATTATGTTTTATATGTTAATCATGTTATTGAATTTTTAAGTGATTTTGGCATTTTAGAAATCAAATGAAAAAAGTTCTATAATTATTTCATTACATGTGGGATCAAATTCAACCGTGATTTCCTTCAGTGGTAGTAGATCCGACTTTAATTCTGTAACTTGGCTAAAAATGTTTGATTGTTATTGATTATAATTTTGGAGTTGAATTGCAAAAGGTCTGCAAATTAACATTAAAATATTAAAAGTTTGTATTAACATCCTTTAATTACAAACATTAAAGTATTGAATTTAAAAAGTTCATAATGAAAGTTTTAAAACCCAACTTTCAATTTAGAATTGAAATGTCAATAAGATTGAAAAAATTTTGTTTATGAGGTAAACAATAGTTTGGAACCTGAATAATTAAACAAGGCTTGGAAAATCAAACCCTAGGCCACATGAAAATCTAGGTGTTCTCTTTTTCCCAAGTTGAGTCATTAGTTGTTGCAATTCACCATCTATCACCTAAGGACACCATCTTTACCAACACATAATACTTGCCATTTTCTTCTCCAAAACCAACACTTAAGGGATTTGTGAAATCTTGCATATTGCGATTATATTGTTGGAGAAATAAGGACGAGCGTTATAGCTATATGAAATGTCTCTTGGTTAGACTACGAATATGGAATGGTTGCCAGTAGTTTTGTTATAATGTGAATAAGTTTTGGCTGCCTAGTGTCGCGGCCAATGATTGGAATCGTGGCCGTTAAAATTTTTTGGGGCTTGCAAAAAATTGCAATGGGTTGTTGGAGTTACATGTGGTTGAAGTAATTGAATGAATCTTTGCTTGCGATGGAAGGGTGGCGTTACTCCAACAGCGACGATGGTGCTGGTTAATGGAATATAATGTAATAGAATGGAATAGAATAGTTTATAATGGAATGAAACGTAAATTGATGTAATATTAGAAAGTTGTTAATTGGGAGGGATGAAAGATTAAAAATGTAATATAGTGAAACGTTGTTTGGATAAACAGTTTATAATGTAATATAGTGTAAAGTTGTTTATCATTTTACATTTCACCCTAAACTCCTCAAATAGGAGGTTTTTTTTACTATTTAGGATGGAATGAGATGTAATATAAAACTCTCTTCTTCAATCTCATTCCATTCCATCATAAACCCTTTTCCCAAACGATGGAATGATATTACATTACATTCTATTCCATTAATAAACCCTCAACTAAACATACCAGGGGGTGTCATTTGCAGGTGTTGGTGACAACAACACATATGGAGGCTAGGGTTTCATTTTTGGACTATAAGGTTTCTTAAGGAAATAGAAGGGGTTTGTTTGACAAAATAGATTAAAAATATATATTCTAAGGCTGGAATAGTGGGTGTTGGACGTTAGCATAGGTTTATTCTAGTATTAGAATCAAACCGTTTGGTTTTTGGATTAAAGTAATCCAAAGATGAAAAAGGTTAGCCTTGGTCTAAAATAGAGTATTCTAACACTTATATCCAAACAAGATTTAAAATTATTTTCAAACTTTAATCAATTTTTAAATCAAATTAATTATTTTTATTAATATGATAAAGATTAATAATTAAATTTAATTCCAAAATTAATAATTTTAGAAAATTATTTTTTTAAAATTAAAATTAATTAATTAGAATCCTTAAAATTAAGAAAAATATGTTCTTAAGTAATTAAGACAGATGTTTCTCAAATAAATTTTATTTATTTCAATTTGGTTGAAGTAAATCAAATTTAATATTTTATTTAGTTTGATTTATTATGCATGTTGGATTGCATGTTTTATATTAATGATATTATTACATGTAATTTTTCGTTTGATGAGATAAATAAAATGAAATCCCTTATTAAAATATTAAGTACACATTGAGAACCTGACTATTGATTTCCATTATTTAAGAGAAAACTAGAGTTTTGTTTATTATTAAACTTGTCAAGCAACTTAAGGCCCTTTTAACATGAATATGTTTTATCTTAAATTAATGGGTCATATTTGACTAAATTTGTAAAGTTTGAATGAGTGATTCATGATCATATGAATTTAAAGTTAGGGTTAAGAATAAAATACAAAATATGTTTTGACAAGAGATATCATATAACGAATCTAGAGTAATATGAAATGTGATTATTACGGATGTTATCTACCAAAATTTAAGTATTCTTAGTTTGTTAAATGACTCAAGTTTAACTAAATCTGAGTGGGATACTAGCCCACTAAGGAGATTAAAATAATCTTTTTGAATAGCAGTAAAGATTATTATTTTGAATAAAATAGTGGAAGCAACTAAATATAAGATTGAAGTCATGATATTTTTTTATTTCATGAAATATAATCAGTCACTTGCTTTTCTTACATTTATAATATGTTCTAAGCAAATATTACCTTTGGTTTGTATAGTTGATACTAAGTTGCTAGTGAACTAAATTTCTTGGACTTAAGGTTAGGTTTGAGAAAAGTTCTCAAAATTTATATAGAAAAGTCGTATGTTTATTATGCAACTTTGCTATTAATTCACGTTGAGGATTTAGTGACAAAGTTTTAAAGACATATCAATATCATATAGATGAAAAAAAAATACAATGACATTGTTTATATGTTGGTTTATGTCATACAACCAATTGGTTGATTGTAGTTTAGTGAAAATTATTTATAGGCATTCTTTATCTTATATATATTTAAATGTATATGATAAATTCCATGGGATAAAATGTACATTGCAAACGAATCTATGATAAGATAATAATTATGAGATTCATATTGCACATATATTATCCCTAAATTTTTCCCAGTCATTGTTTTATTAAGATTGAATATTAATAGAGTGTAAAACGACTAACATGCATTATGTTTCTTCCTTATAAAGGAAATAATTAATCTCATTTACTAAAGCACCGAGATTTCAATGACATCTTTGATATGTTGGTTTATGCTTTACAACAAGTTCACTGAGTTGACCTAATATGAGAATTTCATTTGAAACATTACTTGTATATCTATAGATATTCTCATTGTGTTGATTGTATAAGTGACTATTTGACTTGAGATCTTCAAAGTATCTCATATATAGATTGATATGCTTTAATACTATTTATAACCTATTCTAGTCAAGGATAGCTCAATTGGTAGTCATTGGATATAACACGAACTATATAAAAATAGTTGAATAATCAATATAAGATTCATCTCCCTAAAATGATTAGGAAGAATGTTCCATTATTCTCGATTACTATTAATTCGAGAAATCCTTAACTAAGGTACAATGACCCTTTGAAAATAGTTTTGGAATGTCATTAATTGAATCAATTACTAATAATATAGAACAAACATGATTGGACTCAAATAGGGTAGACATTATTTCCATATTCAATGACCAATCAGAATATTGTACGATGAAATGATTGAATTATATGAAAAAAATTAGGCTAAAAAAATGTTAGTCAAAACTACTTTGATATTCCTAAATATTTTGGTGCTCATGATGCAATGTTAGATATCAATCTTGATCTATAGATATAAACTTTTTAATTAAAAAAAGTAAAAATAAATTAAAGGATGTTTAATTTATCTAATCTTAAATATGATTTAAGATTATAATTTATCGTTATTATGAATATATTTATGAAACTAATGAGTCTTATACAAAAAAACAAGTTGAAAAGAGAAAAAAGTATTTAATCTAAGTTGAACTTGATTGTAACATTTGAGAAACTTTGGGATTATATAAGAGATATTTAATAAATAAAGACTAATATAAGATGTTGGATCTTATTTGGATACAATTGATATTTAATTAAAATTAACTATTATAATTAAATTTTAATTGAGATCAAATTTTTATTTCAATTAAATTATTAAAATATCCAAAACATATTTTAAATAGGCTTAGGCTCCATAGAAGCTAACACTTCTTGTCAACATATTCTATTAATATTTTTAGAGATTGGACACGTGTACAGATACAATAATTAAGATTAAATAGTTTCAAAAATAGTTCAAAGGAAATTACAAGAAAAAGATCAAGCTAAACATTAAGATATGAATTATGATTCAAGTTTTATAATATTTTATGTACTAATCATGTTATAAAATTTTAAGAGATCTTAGTTTTTAAAAAATTAAACAAAAAAGTTTCATTAGTATTTCGTTGCATGTGAGATATGATTTTAACCTAATTTCCCTTCAAATAGTCCACTAATTTAAGTTGTTGCCGAATACAAAAGTTATTAAGAGCAAGCTTTTAGACATAAACTTTAGTAGGCAAAATTTAATATAAGTAAAATTAAAATATTTAATTAAATCTTTTTTGGGTCCACGTGGCAATTGTCCTCACTGAGCGTTAGGTGGCTTTGTCTATCCCAAATTACGTATATTAAATAAAAATTAATAATTTATATTAAATAATAAATTTAATTGAAATAATTATTTAAAAAATATTCACGCAATGCCTAACCTCTGATGCAACTGTGACATGATGTTTAGACCTTTGGATCCTTTCGGAAAAGAACCAACTGGAGTAGAAGATACTAAATGGAGACAGCCAGCAATTGATAATGGACTTTTGTTGAAAATTAGAATAGTTCTTAAGGAACACCAAATTCAATAACAGAAGAATGAGTCCCATGTGCTCAAGGAATGTGATCCCTTTGTTCACAGAAACACAGAACACGGGCATGCACCTTTTTTTTTCTCGTTTTTTTGCAGTCAAAAATAGTAACCAAGAACTGCTGGTCAAAATTCATCCTGTAAGTATCTGAAGGAGCGATCCACATGCTTTTTCAGCTTATGGTCACTAATCATTCATTGGGCCAGCGTTTTTGTTGAAACTGGTATGACACCTGTTTCTAAGATAAAATCCTAATTCCTCTTCGTTACAATCAAGGAGTTTTTTTAATAGAAAAAATCAAGGAGGTATTTGCAGACTACAAATGGATATGAACACCCAAAAGCAGAGAAATGTAAGAAAAAAGGAATAAAAAAAGAATTAAAACAATAAAACACAAACCCCACTACCACAAGGTACTTCCTCATTAAGTACAGCCAAAACCCAGGTTCTCACTTTTTTCCGACTAAAACTAACAGTATTTATAGCCCACTCCCAAAATCTTTTTGATTGATTGAATACACCAATTTCCATCGTAATCCCGAAATGGCTTTGCACACAAAATCCTTCTCCTTGCTCTTTCTCTCCGTGCCTTTTATCATAATACTGGTGGCTTTTGTGTCCCACGTAAATTGTGCAGATTTTATCAACTTGGTTTACAAGGGTTGTGCAGACCAAAAATTCCAAGACCCATCTGGGATCTATTCTCAGAATCTCAAAAACCTGTTCAATACTTTAGTTTCACAATCCTCACATAAGAATTTCTCCACTGCAACGTCAGGCGACAGTCAAGCCGCGATTTCAGGGCTATACCAGTGCAGAGGAGATCTCACAGTCACACAGTGCTACACGTGCGTGAGCAAAATCCCAGAAACAGTCGAAAAGCTTTGCGGAAAAGTGGTAGCGGCGAGGGTTCAGTTCAACGGATGTTACCTTAAGTACGAGGTGGTCGGGTTCAAGCAGGTGTCGGAGACCGAGTTGTTGTACAAGGTGTGCGGGTCGACTCAGGGGAGTGGAGCTGGGTTTGAGCAGGGGAGAGACTCGGCGTTTAAAGCGGTGGTGAGTGGGGTACAGAGCGGTAATGGATCGTTTTACACTGGGAACTACCAGTCAGTGTTCGTGCTAGGCCAGTGCGATGGTGATCTTTCAAGCGGTGATTGTGGGAATTGCGTGAAGAGTGCAGTGGATAGTGTTAAAACTGAGTGCGAGGACTCTATTTCAGGTCAAGTTTACCTTAACAAGTGCTACATTAGCTACAGTTATTACCCCAATGGTGTGCCCAGTATTTCTTCAGCATCAGGTATAAGTTAATAACTAGTTGTATGTTAAAACTTCTTCTAAAACCCTACAAGAAGAAATCACATTTTTTCTTCTGAGGTTGCAGAGGGCCTTGTTTGACTGGATTGAAATGAGCTTTACTAGGAGTAGGGAGAGTGCTCCAAATGTGTGAATAAGACAGGAGTGTTTTTAGCTGGATTTTGTGTTAAATAGTTCCTTTGGGGAGGTTTTCTATTACAAAGAAGTGGTCAACCGAAGTTTTACTCTGATTCCGGTTTTAACTTATGAGGGTAAGATTGTGAATTTGATAGGTGAAGGTACGCGGCAACATACACAGAGGACGGTGGCCATAGCAGTTGGTGGACTGGCAGCTTTGGGGTTCTTGATCGTGTGCTTGATGTTTGTGAAGTCCGTGGTTAAGAAGCGTCGTAGTAAAGGGTGAAAGCTGGGATCGGCGGCAAAGCTTTGCTTTTTTGTCTCCTTAAAACTTTGTAGTTTGTACTATAGAAGATTTTTTTACGAATCCGTGGCACTATAGAAGTTAAGAGGTGTTAAAAGTTTGGGGGGTTTGTTATTACGTGTAAATCCATAATTCTGTGCTAGCTAGATAAAGTAATCTGAAGTTTTTCCTGCTTTCGCTTTGTGTTGTGTTTCCACAGCAGTGAAGCATCATTAGCTGTTGTTGTTGTTGTGTTTTTTTTTCGTATCAGAACACGTGTTGACGTTAATGGAAAGTTCTCGTTGCGATGGGAAGGAGCCATTGGTGATCCTTTTCTATTTTCCTTTTTATGTGAATTTTGAAAATGATCACCGATGCCAACTTTCCATTAAATACGTCCACACGTGTTCTCACTCGATGATATGGTAATACATTTTTAATTTAGTGTTCTGACAACTTTTAGCAATTTGTCAAGTGTACCAATTACATCAAGAGAAATGTTTAGAAATTTGAGATTAAATTACCTGTTAGGTTAATTATTAGGAATGGTCAGACCAAATAGCTTGTCCAAGAACCCACTTTTAGGAGGAATCAAGCTAGGAAGAGACAGAAACGAGATGACGCCACGTAACATGCAACTCCAGAGTCCAAAGAAATGGCAACGAGTCAATGAGTAGAAAGAAGGATGTTAAGAATGTTTCACTCAGGGCGGATCTAAAATTTATTTTAAGTGGAGACAAAATTTTAATACGAAAAAAATTTTATTTTTAATTAAGGCAAAATTTTAATAGAAGTAAAATTTATCTTTTTATGTAGGCAAAACTTTAAATAATAAATTTTTTCGTAGGGAATTTGTTGGAGGAAGTGGAGGCACCTGTTCGCCCATGCTTTTAGTCATCAAAGAACTAGCACTGAATCCTGTTCATTTTTAATACCTAAGGTTCTTGGTTTACA
>JANVCL010000009.1:11093386-11106577 GCA_026546855.1 Erythroxylum incrassatum
TGTGAAGCCAATTTAATTGATTTTATATAATTACTAACACACTCAGTGGCGAAGGCCCACCCTCAAATTTATGGAGGTTGCACACCCTAAAAGAATGTCGTTGCCCATGGTGGATTGGATTAAAAAAACTATATATATATACATTGCCCCCCTGAAATAAATTCCTGGCTTCGCTACTGCACATACCTTAGTTTCTCTTTCAATTCGAACCTAGTGTACGAACTTGAATCAAAAATTAAAGAAGTAAAAAGTTGTATAGTTATGAAAAATTCACAATGATTCGAGGTATAATAAAGCCCTAAGATGGTATATAGGTTAGAAACCTATGATGCAACTCCAATGAGGCTTATCAGTGAAAAATTCCACGAGCCTAGGAGGCACAACGAAAAATTGCTTTCTCAATTCATATGGTGTAACAATGCCACGTACCTTAATGTCTCTTTTAATTCAAACTTAGTGTACAAACTTGAATTAAAAAAAGTAGTAAGTTATATAGTTACAAAAAATTCACAATGATTTAAGGCATAATAAACCCCTAGGATAGTATATAGGCTGAAAACCCATGATATAACTCCAATGAGGCTTACTTGTGAAACATTCCACGAGCTTTGGATTCAAGCATATCTTGATGCAGTGGGTGGTAGGGACCGTCGTGGAAGGATCTTCAGCTTAGATTTATTTGCGAACATATGTTATTTGCAATCGTCCACATCTAGTACCATTGCACCTAGTAAGCGGTCAGCATCTAATGGGAGAGTCATTCAGCTTATGAGATGTTGTTCAATTCTTCTCCTAATCTTAATCATCTTCATTTTTTTGGTTTCACATGTTATTCTTTTCTTGCTTACACTAGAACTGATAAACTCACACTCAAATCCATGCCATGTGTATTCCTAGGTTTCGCCTCTAATTATAAAGGATGTAAATGTTTTGATCCCTTCACCAATGAAATTTATATTTCTTGACATGATAGATTTCTTGAAACTTAATTTTCTAATCTCCAACTTAGCTCCTCTTCCTGTTCCACCACTTCTCTATTCACCATTACAATTTCCATTATCGCCTACTCCTGCACCACCTTCTAGTTCTCCCTTCTTACTAATCTCGACCACTTCTACCTCACCCATTCCTCCTATACCTTTTTCCCTACCTATTCCACTTGTTCCTCAACCATCATCCTCCTCATCTTATCTAATGGTCCCTCACACTAAGGACCATACTTGAACTTTAAAATCTTTTACTGATCGTATTACTTACAACATCGTTATTCCTACGTCTTTTAATCCAAACCCTACTTCAAATGTAAACAAATTTCTACACTAGCAACAAGCCATGTTAGATGAGTTCAAAACTCTCCGTCGCAATAATACTTGGTCCCTTATTCCCCCTCTTCTAGATGCAAGATGTAAGTGGGTATTTTGTACAAAGCTTAATCCTGATAGTTTCCTATATCGTTATAAAGCATTTCTGGTAGCTAAAAGCTATCATCAATCGCTCGGTCTTGATTTTAATGGCACATTTAGTCTAGTTGTCAAACCAACTACCATGTCTGGTATTACTTACAACACTGTTATTCCTTGTCTCTTAATCCAGACCCTACCTCTTATGCAAACAAATTTCCACACTGGCGACAAGCCATGTTAGATGAGTTCAAAACTCTTCGTCACAGTAATATTTGGTCCCTTATTCCCCCTCTTCTAGGTGTAAATATTGTCATATGTAAGTGGGTATTTTGTACAAAGCTTAATCCTGATAGTTTCCTATATAGCTATAAAGCGTGCTTGGTAGTAAAAAGCTATCATCAATCACTCGATCTTGATTTTAATGGCACATTTAGTCTAGTTGTCAAACAAACCATCATTCACCTCATTCTTACACTTGCTTTAGCTAAAAATTGATCCATTTTTCAGCTTGATGGTAACAATGCTTTTCTCTATAACAACTTACAAGAACCTATTTTTATCTAACAACCACCTGGTTTTGTTGATCCTCATCATCCTCATTATATGTGTCATCTACATATAGCTCTTTATTGTCTTAAGCAAGCCCCTAGAGCTTGGTTTCACCGTTTAAGTCATAAACTTGCTAACCTTAAGTTCACTTTATCCAAAGCCCTCTCTATTTATTCACTCCACTCAACTCACACCACCTTTCTCCTTATTTATGTGGATGATATCTTAATGACTGGTTCTTCACAAGAATTCATTCAAACCATCATTGATGCTATTCACTCCGCTTTCACCATAAAATATCTAAGTACTCTTCACTATTTTCTTAGCATTGAAGCCATATTTACACCCACTAGAATTCTTCTTACACAATCTAAATACACTTATGATCTTCTTTACCGTGCACACCTTGACTCTTCCAAACCTGTCTCCATATCCATTACCCCCTATCTACCACTTTCCAAAAATCACGGCCTTCCTCTTTCTAAATCTTAATGAATATTGTAGTATTGTTGGAGCACTTCAATACCTTTGTCTGACTAGAACAGATATCCAATTTGTTGTTACCAAAGTTTCACAATTCTTACACTGTCCTATTGACGTTCACCGGAAAACAATTAAGCGCATTCTTCAATATTTTCGCTCTACCCCATCCTATGGTCTACACTTAACCAAATCTTCTACCTTAACCATCACTACTTACTCTGATGATGATTGGGCTAGGTATCCCTGACGATCGTCGATCTACATTTGATTATTGCATTTTCTTTTGCGCCTCTTTAATTTCTTAGAGTTTTAAGAAACAACCTATTGTGGCAAATCTAGCACTGAAACATAATACAGGAGTATTGCTCTAGTTACTGCCAAACTATGTTGGCTTAATTCTCTAGTTGATAAACTTAGATTCTTCGTTATTAAACCACTTTTTTAATGTGACAATATTGATGTTACCCTTCTTGCTGCAGATCTTGTCTCTCATACTTGTACCAAACTTATTGAAATTGATATACATTTTGTTTATGATTTAGAAGCGAAAATTTTTCTTTTCATATGTCATATATCAACTTCTCACCAACTTACTTACATTCTCACAAAACCATTGGGTTCTAATCCCTTTTAACTATTACATAACAAGCTTAATGTTCTTCCAAACATTAGCTTCCAGGGGTTGACAAAAGAACATCTTCCTAATTTTTTCTGTTGTAATTACACTAGAAAAACTCCTCATTGTGTCCAATCATCTTAGTTTAGATACAATAGTAAAGCAGAAGACATTAAGAAACCAATACATTACACTTCACTTTCAATTTCTTACCTTTATTCATCGTTTAAGAATTAAAAATTATTTTTTTCAATATTTCTTCTTTCTTTTTTGTATTAGGATGTTTAAGCTTAGAGAAATTTATTTTGTTGGTGCAAAGTCAGAGAATAGTTGATAAGCATGACATGTCACGATAGGAATTGAATGGTTTGAGTTTAGATGATATAATCTGACCTAATTGAATTTTAAACCTAATTCTAACCGCATGAAAGGATATTTGGAGTGAGTTCGAGGAACGATAATCTTGACCCAATCATTTATATTTCGAAGCCTATTTTTACCCGAGGCCTGGGCTTTCAAGAACCAATGGTCGGCTTTAGAAGATCGCGTAGAACAATGTCAAAGTTGTGAAAGGGACTGGCGTGGACAACGTTAACAACATCACCGAATTATTAATTCACTTTCCGCTTAGTTTTCTTTTTGTAGTGAAACGTGGTGTCCACCTTTCTTTCATTAATTTCTCCCACATAACCAGATAATTTTATTCGTCCTAAATCTCATCTGTGCCCGAATTTTCATATTGGGAAATTTACAAATTTTTAGAGAAAAAGAATATAATCCCCAAATCCCAACACTATCTCAACTAATTTAGAATTCGAATTCGAATTCAAAAGAAGAGATAAAAACTTAAGACAGGTTTCCTAAACGTTGATACGCAGGCTGTTATACCAACTTGGTTCAAACTGCAACTCCGTCACGTGTGGTGGGACCTAGCACTTCACTGCCAAAGTTTTTGTCGGATGATGAGTCTGATTCTTCTTCTTGGTTTTGAAGTTACAACAGCAGGAGATGGGACACAGTTTCGTCCAGGCCCCAGTGACCGTTGCTTGTTTCTGAATCTTTGCTCCTCAATAGAACTCACAGTTTGAACTACTGCACTTTTATTTTTTGTTACCTTTAAATCAAAACCGAGATGGGTTCGGATCGCAGTTGCTCAACATTTTCGAAACACAAGTCCAGAAAAGGTGAGTTCTCTCTTGGACAAGTGGTTCTTTTCTTCTCTTGGTCTTCTTTAGTTTCTTTTGCTTTTGGTTCGTGCTATTCTAAAACTTCCTACTTTTTCTCCTTCATATATATGCTCTTCTATAATGGCGGTATGAAACTAATATTTGAGTTGCCTAGAAAGTTCCTTCTTTCCGTAGTTCGTCCGCTGCTTCAGCATGAACTCAAGTGGGTTGCCATTTTTACTTTGCTTCCAGTTTATTCAAGTGGGCTTCTGCCACGTGGCCTACGCATTTTCTGCGTTCTGTTTTTTCGTTATTTCTCTCATCTCAATGGTTGCCTGAGGCTTCTTATCTTGCTTGTTCTCTTAACGTGGGAATTTGTTATTGTCTTTATCTTGAAGTGTATCCAAAGTTCAAGGTGAAGGTGAAAGAACAAACCAGCCACATTTCTCCGCTAAATGATGAGGGAATTTCTTCCTCCTGCAAAGTTATTTACGATTCTCCACCAGGATTGCGAGTTCTCTGCTCCTCTGGTATAATTTTGTACTGTTATTTTCAGTACCTAGATAAATGCATATGCAAACTTTCTGTCATCAATTAGTAGCATAAGAGTAATGTGTTTCATTTTGGGGACTAGTTAGATAACTGAAAATATCTTATCATGATCAACTTTTTTGCAGGAAAAGAGAACCGAAGTATTTCTCCTCCTCTAATTGCCAGAATCACGAGGCCTTATACGGCAAACTTAAAGACAAAACCAGTTTACGTAAACAAAGGTTCGTCTTTTGCTGTCGCTCCTACCATACTTGTCTGTCAACATTTCATACGAACTTGGAAATAGTAAATTTACAAATTCTCATTTTATAGGCATTGAAAAGAACATAAATCAAAACAGTGAGAATAACAACAAACTCGATGTCAAAGCTTCGCCAGTTTCACGACCTCGTGCGGTCTTGTCTAGTCCAGGTTTCAAACTTAAAAACAGTTTATGTCATTACTGCTTATATAAGTTGATAATCCCTAAATTGCTACGCATTATTACTGGCATCGGGCAGATAATGATAAGTTGATTGGGAAGAGGAACAGATTCGATAGTGAGAGTTCAGGCCAGAAGAAATCTAATCTTCAGCCAATTGCTGTCACTCGGACCAACCCAGATAGTCCTACGAGAAAAGCTATCAAGGGTAACAGTCATATCAACTCAAAGCAAAAGGTCCACTCGAGGGATGATAGTTCAAAAACACAGTGCTACTGAATCAATTTCTCAATTTGTGATTTAATGGCATTTACTTGAGTGGCAAAAACCTAGCAATGTGTTGCCTTTCTGATGATTAATTCAAAGTGTATTTATGTATCCTTACAGTTTGTTAGAATATATTTTATATATTTTTGGTTTGATTTTGGCATTTTAAATTGGACATATAAAATTATTGAAATTATTATATGGATTGATGATTGCATATATGGCAGTAATTCAAAAGGTGAAATCTATCTTGATTATGCCTCCTATTTTAAGGTGGATTCCTTGAAGTTTATCAATACACGTGGACTTTTTTCTAATTGGTGTTGAAGTCTATTACTACAAGTCATTGGAAAAAAAACCTAGAGGGTTTTTGGCGGCCTAGAGCTAGTATGTGTTAATTGTCAATAAAAAACAAAGGCTGTGGTGATGTGAGTTAGGGATTTTTTTTTTGAATAAAACACTACGCCATTGAGGGAGACGTGAGTAACGTAGCAGTGAGTGAATGAGTGCTGCGTGTGTTAATTGATTTATGGGAAAAATATAGCTGATTGAATATATACTGCAGTGGGTGTTAAAAAGCAAGAGGGTGTGAAAGAAGTTAACATTGCTGGAATTTCACTTGAGCTGTGACGTGAAATCTTGTGATTGGCAAACTCCTAATTGACGTCTCTGTGCAAGTGGAGAAGATAAAGGAAGCTACGGTCAAAAGGAAGCTATAGTGAAGAAGAGTTACATTGCAATGGTGTAGTGAGTATTAATTATATGTGGGATTCGGTTAACCCATGGATTCGGTTATGTAATGAATGGGGCATATGCTTGTTTATGATTGTGACATCCTCTCGTCAATAGTTCCCTGTTATTCACTTTGGCTTTTCAATAAAGCAAAATTTGGTTCCACTGCCTTAAGGGATCGGACAACTCTTGTTTCTTGGTTTGTGCGTGATTTCATTTGCTAAATCAGGTTTGGTTGGCTGAATATGGTCTGTGGCTTCGTGTTGATATTTATGTGAATCAGCTCATTCGTGTTGCGACGACTTTCAGATTTATTTCAGTAGAGCTTAACTTTTTGAAAAGTTGTCTTCTTTTTCTCAAGTGTATTATTATTTTGTTCATTGTTGATTGATCACTTGAGTTGTTTATTTCTTATCTTTATTATCAAATATTGTTGAAAAAATCCTCTGTTGAGGTTAGTACGAGGCGGTCGTACTATTAGGTGTGAATTCTTTCAAGGGAAGTGAGGTTGAGAGATAGTGCTAAGGGTTAAGTGGTGTCGGCTCAGTAAAGCCTTGGGTAAATCTATTGTATTTTCGTGAAAGTGATTAAGCTGGATGAGGGCCCCGCAGACGTAGGCAAGGTGTGCCGAACTGCGTTACCAAAGTTCTGGTGTTGATTTATTTCGGTTCTGCTTATTTTTATATTTTGTTGGTGCCAAATAAGTTTGCGAAATAATTAACCCCCTTCGGTTTTTCACAGTTCATATGTTTGTTGAATCTTAATGTTAATTGGTTGGTGGCAATGTCTGACGTGGATTTGTAAGCTGAAGAGAAGAGAACTGGATTCGCCATCCTACGATCAGCATCTGCATATTTTTCCAAGGTCTTCTTATTTTGACAAGCAGAAAGACAAAATGAAGATTCTGATTTTCAATCTAGTGTTCACAAAATGTCAACTGGGGAAAACAAATTGCGGTCTGAATTAAATTCAAGAAGTAAAGCTTTACAACCACGACTGATGACGGCCTTACAAGCAACACAGGTCTTCCATATATTTTGGACCATAAGATTTGAGTTTTATATCTTTAATTATTTCTCAATAAATGTGTAAAAGAATAAAATAGAAAGAAACAAATAAATTTAATGAGATTCGATCAATTGTGTGTAATTATGTTTTCAGAATTCAAAGAATCTTTCACTATTGAATAATTAGTGACGAGGGTTACAAATTTCGTATACACACACAATCCTATACAACTTATCTATTATTAAATCCAATTTAATTTAAGCATAATTCAAAAAAGTTTTAAAATTATTCTAAAATTTAAAATCCAATACAAATGCGTTTTTAGATAATGATGTCTGTCATAGATACGGTGTGGAACAGAACCATGTTCCACGTTATGTATCTCCTTGCTTCTTCTTGCACATGCACATATTTGTATAGACCTCGCATAAATATGTGGATGAGATTTAATAAAACAGGGTAGGAATAAGTTAATTGGAACAGAGGATCTGTTCTGATTGTCTTCACCTTTTCGTTTCATAGATGAGCATGCCTTGACATATAGTTGTGTACTCACTTATTTATCTAAAGACTTTCAAGAAACACATGTGTTTTTTTAGAAATACTCTAAGATTTTACTTGTATGTGTAAGTTATACACAACAGTCTCTATTTTGATGAATATATCATATTCAACCAACACACTCCACGAAATACCTTTAAAATTGCACGTTCATATACACGAACCATACACAATAATCTCTTCTATGGCAAACATACTCTCATAAGTTAGATTGTGAACATGCCTAACACTTTGAGATATTATTCAAGTCTAAGTAATGCTTAAACTTCTTCGTGGTAATCAACATACTAACATGTTAGCTACATTCTCCGAAGTATGAAATTTTTTAGTAATATTTGCCACATGCAATTAATTTCCTATTATTCTGAAACCTTAAATCTTTTATTGTAGTGCCCATTGATTATCTTTCTCTAGACTGATCATAGTCCCCTAAAATTTAGTTAGATCCACATCACTGATGGTAAGTGCATAAGACTAAGTTTTCTTAACCAAATATACTTAGCGGCTTAATGGTACATCTGTTTCTATCTATGCTAATGCTCTCCTACTTCATCGATCTATTTCTCAAGCTAGAATTTTAAGCCTCTTTAGTATAGTTCCAAGCTACTTTAGTTCAATTTGTACCACCTTTAAACAAGTACTACCTTTTGCTAACTCTAGTATGTTCTCTCCACATGTTTGCCTCAATATATACTACTCTTCAAACATTGCATCCTTAAAGGTTACTTTACACTTTTTACTAAGTGCACAAAACTTGCAGAAGTCTAATTTCCAATATTTTACACCCTTCTACCTTTTTCAAAAAAAAATTACACCCTTCAATAAGCTTCCCTTATGAAGTTCTATCATCCCTCGCTTATTAACATGACTTACACACTTGTGTCATATCATAATACTATCTTCCTTTGACTCTGTTTAATGCAAACTCACCTATGAATATGTTAAGTTGTCATTTTTGCATTCATTTGGTACATAGATCTTTCTCGTGTTGAAATTATTATTCAAAATTGATGGATTTGTCTCTTAATTATTCTCAGATGATTTTCAATACTAAAGAGATGAAATTGAATCAAAAAGGTGCAAAGGAAACAAAGATAACCTGAAAATTCCAGATTGACAACAAATTCAATGACTAAGTGTGGGCACGTGGAAGGATGGAAACCATTTGTAAAATCTATTTTCAAATTTAAATCTGATTCGCTTGAGATTTTCATAATCTTGGAAGATCAAATTGCTGGAGATTTGCAACCTGAATATGTGGGAGGTGTGATCTACTAAAGACAATGGAAAAGGGAAGGGATCGAAAAGCATAAAAGGATGGGAATCACTACTGTTCATGGCAGTCATCAGTATTAGCATAGTTTAGAATTTCTGCAGTTTTCCAGGAGTTAGTTGACGCTTCTGCATTTTTCTTCTAAGTATTTTCGGATTTGTTAGAGAAAGACCAGGGATGGAGACTTTATATTTTATTATTTCTTTGATTTTTACTTTTAATATGAGTAGCTAAATCCATTTTCTTGGTTGAAGGGAACCATGTTATCATCTATTATGTATGAGATATTTCAATAAAGTTTGTTTTGTTGATGAACATTGAGTGTCTTCCGAATTACTTTTTCTAATTAAATTGATTGATTTCTAGGTACACAACTAGGAATTGATTCGTTTAATAGCTAGATTAATGAAATATGATGTTCAGTTTTGTTAATCACAAATGGCTATTAAAATTACCTTCTTAAGTTAGAGTAGGAAATTCTAAGAAGATACACATCTTGATTAAATGCATGTCATACATGTGTTATCTTGTTCATTGATTTCTTAGTTCTTAAAACTATTATTCAATTGAAATTGTATCTAGGTTGTTGATTAATAAGAATGCTTAAAATACATGTTTCTATTCAATTACACTTAAGAGAAAACATCCCCCAATGAATGTTTATTGATAAACTGAATTTTATATCAAAGATCTATTTTAGTGTGATAACATTGGTGACCCGAAACCAAGGTTTGTCTGTTAAATTTTCAGATCCAATTACTTCTGGTAATTTTTTATTTTTGTTATTTCTACACTCTTAAATTTACGTGAATTGAACCCCCCCTTTCATTACTTTATTTTAGTTTTGAACTCGTAAACTCTTTGCCATTATAATTCTTCGTGGGAATGATACCCACTTTCCACTACTACATTAATTTGTATTAACAAAAGTTGGTTTCATTTTGAATTTGGTTGCAGGCGACAACAGTACCAAATTTTGGCATCGTTGTCGGCGTATTTATCAACGGTATATGTATGTTACATGAGTAGACAAAACAACTTAATTGTTATTTGATTCCAAGATCAAGAAGACAGCCAAAAGGCTATGGAAATAGACAAAATAGCAGCAACAAACACAGAAAATGGAACGGATCGCAGCAAACCGAACCATTCGCGAACTAGTCGTGCCCACGGACGCTCAACAACCCCACTCCCTAACTTTCCATATTTAGGTGATAATAATAATTTTAAATTAAAATCTGGGTTTATTCATTTATTATCTATTTTTAGGGGTTTACCGGGAGAAGATCCGTACAAACACTTGAAGGAATTTGACGTGGTTTGCATGGGAATGAAGCTGACAAATGTGATGAAAGAGCATATTAAGGTAAGAGCCTTTCGATTTTCCCTCAAAGATGATGTTCAAGATTGGTTATACTATTTAGTCGAAAAAAACGTGCAAACATGGGCTGAAATGAAGAGGCTTTTCTTTGAGAAATATTTTCTAGCATCAAAAGTATCTAACATCCGGAAGGAAATATGTGGAATTCGACTAACAAATTAAAGTATCTAACATCAAGAGTATCTAACAATGGAGGAGGTTTACGAAGAAAAAGTGCAAACGTGGGTACTGGTGGGGTAAGTATAGGTGGAGTGCCAATGATGAGGAATACACCACTTCTGATGAGGATACAGATGGGGAGAATGTACACACTGAAGTTTCAGACTCAAAGAATGAAGAACCAACCCGAAAAGTGCTCGACAAAATGTCAGACGCAATTCCAGACAAGCAGGGTGAAAGAAAAACTACGCCATCATATGTAAGCTTATTCAGGAACAATAGAGAGCTGAAACAAGGAATGTTGTTGGACTATTTACGAGTAGATGATGAAGTCATCATAGAGGAAGAAGATGTGATACAAATTGAAAAAGAATGGGGATATTGTCTTGTGGGATACTTCATGAGGAGATTTCCAAGAATGAAGGCACTTGAAGGACTCATTAAAAAATGGGGTGTTCCATGTAAAATCCTACCGCATGATCAAGGATGGCCAATTTTTCAATTGGACATAGAAGAGGATCGCACTAATGTACTAGCTGGGGGACTATATGTGTTGTATGGGAAGACTTTGCTTCTTAAGAGACTTTCTCAAGATTTTGCATGTGACTATAAAGATTTTATGGAAGTTCCTACATGGCTGCAATTTCTTAATGTACCTTTGTAGTTGTGGAATGAGAGGGGGCTATCGAAGCTAGGATTTAGCATTGGAAGACCACTATATACGAACAAAATCACTAGCAAAAAGGCATGGATTGGCTATGCTAGCATATTAGTAGAGGTTGATGTGTCAAAACAACCAGTGACAAGCTTTGATGTGAAGATGCCTAGGGGTACTTGATATACACAAGTGGTTTACTATGAAACTTTCCCTGGCTACTGCTGCCATTGTAAACAATTTGTTCATAACCCCTTTGAATACAAATCCAAAGAAAGAATTAAGAAGAAACAGATGAAGAGGCTAGTAAATGCAGAAGGTACTGAAACTGTTACAGATGGTAATGATATGAATTAGCCCAACCAGGAGACGGAGGAAGGAATGCATGAAAAACCAGAAGCTCATGTAGGAGCCACTCAAGAAGAAAATCCTGACAAGGAGGGAGAACAACAATCACAAAATGAAGGTAGTACTGCAGAAACTGGGTGCAAGGAGGAATTACCTAGAATGAGGGGACACAAGACACTCCAAACTTAGACAAATCCCAAAAAAGAAAATGATGGAGAATGGCAGAAGGCGTATACTAATAGAAATGTCAACAAGGGGAAGGCAGTGATGACACAACTCAATAGAACAGTAACTGAGAGGAGAAGTATGTAAGTGTTGATGGGTAACAATAGAGAGGACATAGGTAAGACTACTAATGAAGCCCCAAAGAAGGCAAGAGGGGACACAAGACACTCCAAACTTGGATAGATCCCAAAAAAGAAAATGATGGAGAATGGCAAAAGGCGCATACTCACAGAAATGTTAACAAGGGGAAGGCAGTGATGACACAACTCAATAGAACAGTAATTGAGAGAAGTATGTAAGTGCCGATGGATAACAATAGAGAGGATATGGGTAAGATTACTAATGAAGCCCCGGAGAAGGCAGGAGGGCAAGCCCCCTAACCCCCCCAAGGATACTCTGTTGGAATGTCCTAGGCCTAAACAAGGCCTTGAGACAACATAGTGTTGTCAATATTATTAGACAACACGAGTGTAAGTTTGCTTGTTTTCTTGAAACCAAATTATCCATTGATAATTTGAGTAAGATGATGAAAAATATATTTAAAGGATGGGATTCTTGTCACAATTTTGGATCTATTAAGAATATGCATTATATGAAATTCTGCTTTTTATCATTGTCATGTGTTATTGATGGGAGAACAATTTATTCATTTCGATTTGGATCCTTTCTTTTAATATATTTTTTTATTTTGAGTTAGATCAAATCCTTCTTTTTAAATTTTCGAAGGAAAAGCAACCTCTACTTTTCTTTATATCTTTATACTATCTTTTTTTTACCCCTTTACTTTTTTATTAGGGCGACGGGAGAACAATTTATTCATGTAAAAATCCAATGTAATATATCTCAATTTTCATTTATAATATCTTTTGTTTATGGTTTATATAGTGTAACAAAAAGAAGGGAATTATGGCAGAACCTCGTAGAGCTAAATGCAGACTCCTTGATACCTTGGATCATAATGGGGGATTTTAATTGTGTGTGTGTAGCAAGAGAAAGGCTTGGAAGTCAGTCTCCCTCAGCATATTTGCTTAAAGACCTGTTAGATTTCAAAATGACACTTAGGCTAGAAGATGCTCCATGTAGGGGGAACAGAATAAGATCACTGTTGGAACCTGATCTTGAGACCGGCTCCCAACCGGAAAGCGGAAAACGGAAACGAATACTGAAATTGTTCGTTTGTTCGGAGCGAATCAAATGAACGAAATCGAAGGAACAGATTTTCTAAGCAAAACTAATTGAAAGCCAATCGAAACGAATACTGAAACAAAATGAAAACGGAAACGAAAGAAATCATAAACGAATCGAAGCGGAAGCAAAAGCGAATAAACAAACGGATTAAATCAAACGAAAGCGAATCGAATACGAATTTTCGACATTTGAGGCATGAATCTT
>JANVCL010000009.1:11113703-11127142 GCA_026546855.1 Erythroxylum incrassatum
GAAGTCATCAAAACTAAACAATTCTTTTCTCGTAAATTTTTCTTAAATTCATCAAATTTTCTTAGATTCATAAATTTGCTCACCAATTTTTTTCTCATTTAAATTCATTTTAATATTTCTAATTTTCACCAAAAGTTCAGGGTCCAACAATCACTGTCCAGTACTAGTGGCTGTCAACCAACTGAAAATATAAGGGAAAAAACCATTCAAGTTTTTTAATATGTGGCTTAACCACCCTCAGTTTTAGGATATTGTAGCTAGTAGTTGGGAGATAGCATTAGAGGGGATAGCTTAATATGCTTTTTGCATGAAGTTGAAGGCACTAAAATATCCTTTGAAAACTCTAAATTCTAAAGCATATGAGCACATTTCTAGCAAGGTTAAGAAGGCACAAGAGGATTTCTAACTAGCATATAAGGCCTTTCTCAATAGGCCTAAAGATATGGAGTTGAAAAATGAGGTGAACATCAAAAGGAAGCAGACTGAATTTTTACTAGATGCATAAAGATAATTTTTTGAACAAAAAGCTAAATGTAAGCACATTGTAGAGGCTAACAGAAACACAAATTATTTCCATGCAGTAACCCGAAAGAGAGGAAATCAGAATACTATCTCTCACATCGTTAGGGAGGATGGATCTGTAACCACTTCACTGGCAGAAGTGGTGAATTGTTGTTTAAGTTTCTATTAAGAGTTTCTTGGCATAACCACTCCCCTAAATAGGTTAGAGTCAAATGTAGTGAGGAATGGATCGGTCTGGGATGTGGACATAGGAACTAATGGTTGCACCAAATTTGGATGAGGAGATCAAGAGGGCTATGTTTGATATAGGCAATGTCAAAGCTCCAAGGACGGATGGATATACTTCTTTAAAAAGTAACGGGATATGGTTGGACCCGATGTAATATTGGCTGTGAAGTAATTTTTTATCACTAGTCAAATGATGAAACAATTAAACCATACCATCAACACACTCATTCCCAAACGAAAACAGCAAAGAGAATAACAAACTTCAGACTAATAGCTTGCATGAATATTGTTTATAAGGTGATCACAAAAATACTGAATGCATGTATGGTGGAGGTTGTGGGAAAAATTGTAAATTCAGCTCAAGCTGCCTTTGTGCCAGGTAGAAATATGCTTGATAATGTTTTCTAGCGTGGGAACTGGTTTAAGGTTATACTAGAAAGCACATTTCACCATGATGTATGATAAAAATGGACATCACAAAAGCTTATGACATGGTATCATGGAGTTTTTGGAAGATATGATGAAAGGGCTGGGTTTTCCTACTAAATTTATATGGTGGATTATGGAATGTGTAACTACCACTTCCTTCTCGATATCAATAAATGGCTCATTACATGGTATGTTCAAAGGTCGAAGGGGTTTAAGACAAGAAGATCCTATGTCACAAATACTCTTCCTTTTTGGTTTGGAGTACCTCTTAAGAATGTTAAAAATGAAAACTACCAACCCTCAGTTTCACTTCCACCTGAAGTGTAAACCACTTGGTATTACTCACTTTGCTTTTGCAGATAATCTCACGTTTTTTTTTCTAGAAGTGATTCTACTTTTATAGGGATACTAGTAGAGGTCTTGAATGAACTGAAACAGGTGGCAAGGCTAAAGGTGAATGCTTCAAAATCTAGTATTTACCTAGTGGGGGTGTGTGGACATGAAAGGGAAAATATCATGCAGATGATGGAGTACCCTATGGGTGAATTTCCAATCTAATATTTGGGGATCCCTTTGGCACCTATAAAGGTCTTGGTGGCCCAATTTTATGTTCTACTTGAATCTGTGGAGGGGTATATCAATACATGGAATGGTCAAACTCTATCATATGCGGGTAAAATTGAACTTATAAATTCTGTCATTCAAGGGATACTTTCCTTTTGGCTCTAAGCATTCCCCATTCCAACAACTATCCTGGAGAGGATAACCTCAATATGTAGGTTGTTCTTATGGGGTGGTAAACACTTTAGAGTGGCATGGGATAATATCTGTATACCAAAAGAGGAGGGTGGATTGGGATTGAAAAATTGTAAACCATGGAATTTGGCACTGCTGTCTAAAGTCCTCTGGAATATTCATGCCAAAGCAGATTCCTTATGGGTAAGATGGATTTATAAAGTATATTTGAAGGAGACATCAATATTGTATTAGGAACCTCACAATCGTGACTCACCCCTGTTGAAAACATTGACAATGATTCGGAATAAATTAGTGGATTAGCTGACTGTCCAAAGTGAAGTAGTGTATGGCATGTAGAAGTTGTGTATAAATGGAACTCCACTAGCACATAAAATCTATGAATTATTGACAGTTAAACATATAAGATGACCATGGATGGCATTTATATGGAAGCAATACATACCACCAAAATTCTCCTTCATTGCATGGCATAGTTTTAGAAATAGACTGCCAACAAAAGATAACTTGTTATTCTTGGAGATGGATCGAACCTGCAGGATGTGTAATGCGAAACTAGAAACTATTAATCATTTGTTCTTTAAGTGTTCTTTTACAGGTGAAGTTTAGGCTGCCATACGGGGATGGCTGGGATTGACACGGGCTATGACCATACTACCTAGTGCAATAAAGTGGATTTGGGAAGATTACACTGAAGCGCTTCTTAGAAGCAAAGTCGCAAGACTGGCATTTATATGTACCATCTATACGATATGGAAGACCAAGAATGCTATCCAGTTAGATTCTACTTCTGTTACGAGCTTTGAAGTAGTTCATAAGATAAAAACTGTAATGTATAAGATTTTGTATAGGTTGTATCCCGCAGAACTAATCACTTTTTGATATTTTGGATGTTTTGTTAATTTTGATGTTATGACGACAAACTTTGGTCGGGGTATGCCCCAAAGATCGTGTACATATTTTTGATTCTATATATATTTACCTTTCATAAAAAATAAATGATATATGGAGACCAAATATATTCAAGTCAAGAAGAAGACTAAAATCAAGGAAGATTAAGAGACAACTAGTCTACAAATTTATTTGTAATCTTTCTTTTGTTTCCTTCTTAGTAATTTTAATGTTTTAGTGGCTCTTTATACATAAGTATATAATTTTTTGAACTTAATCCTAATTTTTTTCATTTATCAAGAGCAATTAAAGTTTTGATTTTAAATAAAAGCATTTTGATCTTTAAAATACTCTTTGGGAACCTTTTAAATATTTTTAGATCAAGTTTTGGTTAAAGAACTAAGGTTTGATCTTTGAAAGAACTTGAAAATCTTCCAAAAAGTATTCTCAAGCACATTGGTGGATTGATCAATAAGTGTGATTGACCAATGGAGTGATTATAGAGACATTGGTTTAATAATGTCAAGGTTTGGTCAACCAATATTTAAAGAGTTATGGAAAATTATACGCTATGAGATTGTATGTGACATTGGCCGATACATTGGTAAACTAATATCATTGTTACTAGCCGTTAAAATGGCTAGTTTTAGGTCTAACAAAATTTTAGAGCTAGTTAGTAGGAGTATAAATACTTAAGATTTTAGTTGTTGGCAATCTTTACAATATTTAGGGGTTATAGTAATAAATTTTCAAGAGTTTTTGAACATTTATAAGCATTTATTCATTAGTTATGAAGTAACAAAGAGCTTTTGAGCATTAAAATGAGTAAGCAATGTGTATTTGAATTCTAAACATGAATTAGGGTTAGGATTCTTATATTTTAGGTGTTCTAATAAGCATTCAAGTTCTTGTTCACCCTGCAAGCAAGATTATATAAGTCCTTTGTCAATTAAAGATTATTGTACGAATGTTTATTTTCATTTAATCGAAATAAGAGATCAGTGGAATCCAAGAGAGGCTTGAAGAATGAACGTACACAAAATTTGTTTGCTGAATCATTATAAAATTGGTTTGTCACCTCTCTATCTTACTCTCTTCACTTTTTACTTTATTGAATGATTGAACTCATTCAAACTACCGTTGTACTTCATCATTCGTTTGAAAATCTTCTATGGGTCTTTATTAAGTTTTCAAAGTTTTCTTAAAAGTCACAAACATTCAATTCACTCCTTTGATTATCCGTAAAAACCAAAAAAATAATATTAATGATTAATAATTAGAATAAAAATTTAAAATGAATTAGTAATAAATATTAAATATTAAATATTACTATATCAGTATATTTTAAATTTAAGCAATAATATGTAAATATGATAAATGAATAAATCAATTTTATTTGATATATATTTTTCTATAATTTGTTAATTTATAATCACTCCCTTATGACGTAGATGTCCATAAGAAATAGGGATGTCAATAGACTGGATCGGACCATTGAGCGGGCTGAGCCAACCCATCATATATATATTTAAAAAAGATTAAAAAATGACGTCGTTTTTAACAAAATGACATCATTTTTATGTTACTAGTTTGCGTTCAGTCCGACTTTGCCTAATGACCTAATCGGGTCAAATAATTTTAACCAATGGCCTGATCAAACTGAGCCAAAATTAGAGTGAACCGAGTCAAAATTGACATTCCTAATGTGAAATGCCATATATCTCTAACATATTAAATTAATGAAAGTTAACGATACAACTTAACAAATAGAATGATTCTAGACTTTTCACAAATCATAAGGACATTTGATAAGATTTTAAAAGTATAGAGGTTTTATGGAATTAATGAAAATTATAAGAAAGGTTAGTGTCTTTTAGCTTTATATTTTTAATATAATAATATGCAAATATGATAAACTAATAATATACATTTGATATATACCACTCTTGTAATTTGTTGGTTCTCAATTATTTTCTTGTCACGTGGTTGTCTACATAAAGTATTACGTATTTAGAAATTGCCCATATGAGTGAAAATTAACAACACAACTTAATAAAAAGAACTGATTTTAGAATTTTTTTTTACAAATCTAAAACCAAATAAGAGTTTTAAAATATAAATGATTTTGGTAGGATTAATAAAACTGTAAGTAAGATAGATTGGTGTACTTTACCTTAAAAAAATTATAGGAGGAGGACAAAATTTAACACTTATGCAAACCATATAAAATTGTTCCAAGAAATTTTAAATTATACCGACAGTATAGATTGTTATTGATCGGTGAATCAAAATATTAAAAAACGTTATATCAAACTTACGAATGAATAAAAAATAAATGATTAAATTAAAATATTTTTATGAATCAAAATATTACCATATCAGTGATTAAATTACAATATTTTAAAATATTTATTAGGTCTAAAACTAAAATTTTAGTAAATGAAGTTACTGAATTAAAATTTAAAATTCTTTTCAATTTTTAATTATAACAGATTTTAAATTATTTATGAACATAAAATACTCTTAAAAATAGTTTACTTTCATGCTAATTTAATAAATAATTTTATTAATCAAAAATTAAAATTTTTAGTTATAATAATCATATAAAATAAAAAATAATTTGAAATAGCATTTTTTAGTATTTAACGGATACTAATATGGCACGTTATCAGGGCTAAAATCGATACAAGTTACATTCAAAATTTTTGCTTAAACTTATTTTCTATATTGCTGGCTGCTTTCATCCTCCAAAATTTTTATATTTTTTAATTGAAATTTGTGTGTTTATTTTATTTTTCAACCTTTCTATATTTATTTAATAATATATATCAGCTTTAATTATGTAATATGGGCACATATATTTCATTTATTTTTTAATAATTTAAATTATTCTTTTTTTACAATATACGAAGTAATTTTAGTTTGTTATGTTTTCAACAAAAATAGTTTGCTTTTGAAAGAAGTGCTAAAAGTAAAGCCCACAACCCCTGAATTGGAACCAATGCCTGCCCATTAAGTTGTTAACCCAAGGCCAAGGTCCATCATTATTTAGACCAAAACTTACAACTCTGCCGCATACTACACGCGTAAACCCGAAATTAAGCCTCACTTTCTTCGAAAACATAAGAAGCAGAAGAGTTGCAAAGTGCAAAGAAGCAAACAAAACACTGAAAGCTGCTCTATCTCAAGGCAGATTCTTACGAATCTTGAGATCTATAGTGTTTATACGACGCCGTCTGCCTCTGCTTCCCAAGTAAGCCCTCTGCCATTTAATTGTCTCACTTGTTTGGGGTTTAGTCCACTGGAGGTCCTAATTAGGGTTTCGGATTTTGCCCTCTTTTGGCTTTGCTTCTGTGTGAATTGGATGGTACTTGAGTCTCATGTTGTTATATCGTGATTTTGATTGCATAGGGCTTGCTTTTTTATTTTTATTTTTATTTTTCTTGGAATTGAATATATGCGATTTTTATTCGTGCAGTTGATACTGTAGAGGTTGAAGTGTAGTTTGACAATGGGAGAGAGTGAGACTGCAGTTGCTGGAGCTTCTACAATGATGGATTATACATCAGCTGTGTATGGTACCGGGTCTGTTGATACTAGACCAAGTGTTGTTGTCGATTCCAGTGGTTTTGCTGCAGAGGGGTCGGTGTCTACTGATGCTGCAGACGTGTGTTATGCCGGTTCTACTTTGGCTGATGGAAGCACAAATGTACAAGGGGCTATTGTTAATACAGTATTTGATACTAAGCCAGTTGTTGGAATAAACAGTACTGTTGGGGATAATGCTTCAGTTGTGCCAGCTCCAGCAGTTTGTTATAATCCTGTAAACGGCAGTATTGGTGGTGAAGCAGGGAGTACAACAATTGATAATGGAAATACCAGAGATATTGTGGATGGAGTTGCTGTGGAGCAACAATTTGTGGATGGATCTGGTATGTTTTCTCTTGCATGCTTGTGGTGACTAATTAACAAATTTTTAGTTTGTTTTGTCTGCAATAAATTTAAATCCTTTTGCTGCACATTTTCTTGATTTTGAGTAAAGTAAACACAAACTTGTTTATTCTTTCTAATAAAATTCTTTATTTCTGAATGCTTTTCTTTGTTATTGGCCCTCCCATTGTTTGTGTCCAATGATATAATTATCGGTGACAGAGTATATTCTAGTTAACTCTGTCATTTTGGATATCTGTAGTGCTTGTGAAGGAGATTGAGGTGGTTATGCATGTCCTTATTGTTTTTGTTGTTTGTGTCTTGCCAGCATTGTCTGCTGAAGAGGAACGCCTATGGAGTATTGTGAAGGCTAACTCTCTAGATTTTGATGCTTGGACTGCATTGATAGAAGAGACAGAGAAGGTGGCTGGGGTATGACATTTCAACTTCCTTATTATTTACTGCTTGTTCTTGAGAAATATACTTGCAATGGCACGTGAGGATCTAAGCTTTCTGGATTATGGAAATGAGAAACTGTTTAACTAAACTTTGTAAGTTAAGGAGGTGGTAAAAGCCAAGTTTTACTTCTGTAAACATCTTTTGAGAAACATGTTTACTGTTTGTACAAGTATACTTTTAGTGGCTGATGAGATGTCCAAACATCTATTATTGATGTCTCAAAGCCAAAAGGCTTGATGGCAGTAGAGAGAGCAAAAGATGTGGCTGCAAGAAGTGAAATTCAATCACAATTGAAGATGAAAGTGCCTTTATATACTTCTCTACTATCTCCTCCTGATATAATTGGAAGGGAAATCATTTTTCCTGCAACCCTAATTGATTTTGAAAGTAGTATATATGGTTACACACCGAACATCTAGTGGTCATGTGACTTCAATTTCTCATTGCCAATAGGTTCTTGTTTAGTGTTTAATGCTTATTTATGCTCTTTTAGACATGTGTTTGTAATCTCAATGCTTGCTTTGGCTAACTTACCATACATACTTATGCAGGACAAGATTCTGAAAATCCGAAAAGTTTATGATGCCTTTTTGGCTGAATTTCCATTGTGTTATGGTTATTGGAAGAAGTATGCAGATCATGAGGCTCGCCTTGGTTCTATGGACAAAGTTGTTGAGGTGTATGAACGTGCTGTTCTTGGGGTGACCTATTCAGTGGATATATGGTTGCATTATTGCATATTTGCGATAAGCACATATGGGGATCCAGAAACTATTAGAAGGTATTAGCTATTTGCATGCAGTTGTCATTATTTTGCATCTATTTGAATGATGATTTATAATTTCTGTTTCCTCAAGGATTTGGTGATTTTTGTTGCTTTTGGACACCTTTCAAGGTGCCTGCAATGGTGGTTTGTTACTAATGGTGAAAGATGTGGTGGAATGCTTTAGAATCACTTTTTTAGTTGTATGAAAATTGATATCGGGTCTCCTTTGTGGATAAATGTTTGCATATTATTTTCGGGTGTGAATTGGTTTTTTTGGCTTTATTTAGACCATAGTTTCTTTCCTCTTCTAAAGGTCTGGATCATAGTAATAGTTGTTTATCAGTTATGGCTGTCATTGACTTCTGAGGTGTATCAATATGTAAAATGCTGCTGGGAAGATCTCATCCGGATAAGGGCTAAGATGGCCTCACTCAGTGATCCTTTTCAGGCATAGTATGGTTTTTATCAGGAAGGTAAATGCAGTATTTGGAAGTGTCATGCTGTTAGAGTGAATTATCTGTTATCCTTCAACCTAAGTGATGCATCTCGCAGTTGGATGTGTCAGCATTCGCTGTTCTAATCTAAATGATTCTTCTATAACATTGTTTCATATTCTGTTTTGAGTCAGGCTTTTTGAGAGAGGACTAGCTTATGTTGGAACAGATTATTTGTCTTCCCCTCTATGGGACAAATATATTGAATATGAAGAAATGCATTCAGAATGGAGTCGTATTGCCTCTATTTACACCAGGATATTAGACTTTCCAAGTAAACAGCTGGATGACTATTTCACCAGGTAAGGTTAACTGCATATGTTCCCCTGTTGGGTTGTTCTTTTCTTGTATCTACCTGTTATTCTTGTATTCTGTTGCTTGGTATATGTCAAAATTAAACATGTATCCTTGTCTCCATGTGACAGATTTAAGGCTTTTGTAGTTAGTCGGCCTCTGTCAGAATTAAGGACTAGTGAAGAAGCTGTTGCTGCTGCAGCGGGTAGTCAAGTAGATGAGGGAGAGATTCATCAAGATGGTGCTGAACAGTCTTCTAAACCTGTAAGTTCTGGCTTAACGGAAGCAGAGGAGTTGGAGAAGTATATCGCCATCAGAGAAGAGCTGTATAAGAAAGCTAAAGAGTTCGATTCTAAGATATGTGATTTTGAAAATGCTATTAGGAGGCCTTATTTTCACATGCGGCCCCTCAATGTGGCAGAACTTGAGAATTGGCATAACTACCTGGACTTTATAGAAAGACAAGATGATCTCCACAAGGTATTTGAGTTTGTTGGCTATTCATCGATAACCACTATGTGGTTTGCAGTTTTTAGTTTTCTTTCTTGTACGTTGACTTACACTTAAGTAATATCTGCCCCATCATATGGTTTGTTGGCTAACCCTTGGATGAAGCAACCTTTTTAAACGGGAAATTGAACTGAGACTAAAGCATGGGCTCTCGATTTGGTTTCTATGAGGCTAAGTACTTCAAACCTTCATTTGTCAGTGGAAATTTTGGGTTCATGTATGCATTGAAATTTTATTCTTTTTAAAATTCATATGTTATGCTGCAGGTATCTTCTTGTCTCCTAACCATCTGTCTGTCAGGCAAAGAAGGGTCCCTAATATTTGGGGGGCCTTCTCTTCCCCCATGGAGTATTTCTTGTGCATATCTCCTTTGTGCTTTGTTATGATCGTCACGAATTCAATTCAAATCAAATTGCTTTAGGTCGTTTACCAATGTCAGTAATTGACAATTATACAATTTTAACAATTTTGTTTCCCTTCTGATAATGTGTTTTCCATTTCAAATTTATCCACTAGTGCTTGATAGTTGTGATTTTGCGGATTAGGTGGTGAAGTTGTACGAAAGATGCCTAATTGCATGTGCCAATTATCCTGAGTATTGGATACGATATGTCTTGTGCATGGAAGCCTGTGGAACTATGGATCTTGCAAATAATGCACTTGCTCGGGCTACACAAGTCTTTGTCAAGGTATGATGGATTATGGGTTAAATGTTTCAGTGTTGTATTCTGCCAATGTGCTTAAGTTTTCCGTTTTTGGGAATTTCTGCTGAAAAATACAATCAAGTGGAAAAAGAAGTGTAATTCTCGTGTGGAAAAGATTGTGAGGGATGAAGCCTTTAATTGAGATGATTCTAGAAAACCGACAATCATAAGAGATCTGGGAAATTGCAGTAGAGAGGCTGTTGCAGAGTGCTTTTTCAATAGTGATAATCGTGTGATTGAACCAAAAGCATTTTTTGTCTGCTATGTTATTTTTCCCCTTCCCTTAAGTATAGATTTAATTTTTTAGTCTCAGTTAGGACGTTTTTTGGGTATACATCCGTATGTCTTGATGTTACTGTTACAGTTGTTGAATTATCTTATAGCTAAATGAAATGTAGGCATCTAGTAGACTGATTCTAAATTTTGATATATGCTTGAGGATAGAAAGCTGTACTCTTTCATTTTTGACATGTATTGTTTGGGTTTACAAGTTAATTTTCTGATCTCAAAAACTCAACAGAGACAACCCGAGATTCATCTTTTTGCTGCTCGCTTCAGAGAGCAGAGTGGGGATATACCAAGCGCTAGAGCTTCTTACCAACGTGTACATGCTGAAATTGCACCTGGTCTTCTTGAAGCAATTATCAAGCATGCAGACATGGAACATCGACTGGTTAGTAGGATTTACAAGTCATTATGAGGTTTAAATTTTGATGTGCTTGTATCATCGTTTGAATTGATTGCCTTTTTAATATTGCAGGGAAACCATGAAGATGCTTTCTCTTTATATGAGCAGGCCATAGCCATTGAGAAAGGAAAAGAACATTCACTGACCTTACCAATGTTGTATGCACAATATGCTCGATTTCTCCACTTGGTAAGTTTTGCACATGTTTTTATGCATAATTGTTATGCTAGAATCTAGTGGCTGATGATTTTGAAAATCTCTGGAATTTGAATTAGTTACTTACACTTATAAAAAGTTTAACGTAGGACTATCTTACTAGTGTAGTTTGGTAATACTCAAGAATTTGATTGTTCCTGGATACGCTTGTACCACTTAGTTTGCTTGCATCTGTTTACGCTTCTACTAAATCAATGAGATGCTAACTCAAAAAGAAATAGTATCCTGCTTCTAGTGATGGATTATGTTGTATATTGGATTTCTTTTTCTAGAAATTGCTTGGGCTCTTGATTTTGATAAGTTCCCAAGAAAAAGTTGGCTTTTCCATGTAGTTTCCCCTCTGTAATTGTTGTGGGCAAGAAAATGCCTAGTTCAAGGTAGACATGGCATTGAGCAGTCTTGCAATGATTCTGTTTTACATTTGTAATTGATGTCTCTTTAAAATATCAGTTGTTAATTAGCACTACCCTTAAAGAGTTTTATTATGTGTGTTTCCAGGTTTCTGGTAATGCTGAAAAGGCTAGAGACATTCTAGTTGAAGCTCTTGAAAACGTTCCACTATCAAAACCTCTTCTTGAGGTCTGCCTCCTTTCTTCTATCTCTGTGTTGTTTAATTTTTTGTGTGTGAATAAACAATTACAATCTTATCTCAAATCTATTTTTAATGTGATTTCTTGGAGCTAATAGGCAGCCTTTTGTGTACACCAAGCAGGCCATTATACATTTTGAGACAATTCAGTCACTTCCTAAGAGAATTGATTATTTAGACTCATTGGTTGAGAAATTCATTGTGCCCAACTTTGATAGCCTGAATGCTGCAAGTGCTGCTGAAAGAGAAGAGCTCTCTTGCATTTTCTTGGAGGTTAGCCTATTCCTTTTATTTTATTTCTATCTACTTTTTGTTCCCTTATGAACTTGTATTTATATGGAGCTGGTATCCATATTCCAGATTGATTTTTGCCTGATCTGTACATTCTACGTTATATATGTTATTGTGACATAGTAAAAACGTGATTCCTCTCATGAGGTGGAATTTAAATGTGGGTAAAGGTGACGGCTCCCTTTTAAGGTATATGTAATATTATGAAGTGGAATTTAGTCTTTAAAAGCTGAGTTATTGATCAGATTGCTCATTTCTAAGCATATGGTCACAGTTCTTGGGGCATTTTGGAGACTTACAAAGCATCAAGAAGGCTGAAGATCGACATGCTAAGATCTTTGTACCTCACAGGAGCAAGTCAGAGTTTAAAAAACGTCATGCAGAGGATTACCTCAGTTCAGATAAGGCAAAGCTGGCCAAGTCTTACTCTGATGCTCATTCACCTGGCCAGTCCATGACTGGTGCATATCCAAATGCCCAAAACCAGTGGGCAGCCAGTTACAATGTGCAGCCTCAAACATGGCCACCTGCGACACAAACACAGGTGCAACATTGGGCTCCTGGATACGGCCAACAGGTTTATTGCTTTTCCTTAGTCACTTGAAGATCTTCAACTGTATTCTGTTACAGGAATAGTTGGATTCTCATATTTAATATTTCATGAAACGAAGATATGAAATTCAGTAGTATGAGACTTTTTAATCTTTTATTCTACAAATTGATTATTTGATTTTGTTGTACTAGGCTCAATATAGTGCTTATACTGGTTATGGAAGCAGCTATACGACTCCGCTAGTTCCCACATCTTCTGCACAAACTGCTGCCTATGGTGCTTATCCTCCTACATACCCTACTGCACAGGTACAGAATGTTCTGTAATATGTCCTCCAAAATTTTTATTAGCTAGCTTTCCCTGATCATATTTCCCTATGGACGTTTCATTCATTTTCTGTGAACGCATTGGAATTGTTTAACTACATTCATTTTGCTTGATTGTGTAATTTGGTAGCTGATGGCTTATTTATGATATCAGCAGGCCTTCCCGCAACAAAGTTATGCACAACCAGCTGCTGTGGCAACATTAACTCCTGCACAGCAGCCAGCTTCCGTTCCACAGCCTTATTATGGGAATTACTACTGAACTAACGGGGTTTCTGTGCGCTCTCTTTTATGTTTCTTCTTTTCTTATTTCGCTTCTCTTTCTCTGTGTCATGTATACTCAGAACCTCCATAGGTTCTTTTTGGTTTTCGATACATGGGGGTGTAGTGGTAGCTGTGTAGGGACGAGGGTGGAAACAATAGATGGCATGGGGGTTTAGATGGTTACTTTTACATCTTTGAGTTCTAGGTATTTGTGCGTAAACTGCATATTAAGGTGTAACTTCTGATAACACGTGATATTTTGTGCTGATAAAATGTTAGTAAGTGAACCATCTGATTTTGATTTATTGTTCGAATTTGACACAAAAAGTTCAAAGGAAGTGTTGTCAAATTAATCATCGGAGTTTGATTTCTTAAACTTGTCACCAAACATTTTGTATAGGAAAAATATCAGTTGTATTTCTTTTTTTATTGTTTTTTTTTTCGGGCACCCGAAGATCTGACCAAGCCACATCAGATCAAGACTTGGGACCAAAGAACTGAATACTGTTTCGTACCGGATGGTACCGGT
>JANVCL010000009.1:11170693-11185466 GCA_026546855.1 Erythroxylum incrassatum
GATCTGGAATTGTGTTGGGTCACAAAGTGTCTGCCCATGGCATTGAAGTAGACCTAGCCAAAACAACAACCATTGAAAAGCTTCCTCCACTGATAAATGTAAAGGGCATCTGCAGTTTCCTTGGACATGCGGGATTTTACCGGAGATTCATCAAAGACTTCTCCAAGATTGCCAAACCCCTTTGCAATCTTTTGGAAAAAGATGTGAAATTTGAGTTCAATGAGAAATGCTTGCAGGCTTTTGAGTTGATCAAGAAAAAGTTGATTTCAGCTCCCGTGATGATCACACCTGATTGGCAACAACCGTTTGAAATTATGTGTGATGCGAGTGACTTCGTAGTGGGAATAGCTTTAGGCCAAAGGTGAGAGAAAGTGTTCAAGGTTATCTACTAATCTAGCCGAACTTTAGACGATGCCCAAAAAAATTACACTACTATTGAGAAGGAAATGTTAGCGGTGGTGTTTGCTTTAGACAGGTTTCGGTCATATATCATTGGATCCAAAGTTGTGGTTTTCACAGATCATGCAGCAATCTGATATTTGTTTGCAAAGAAAGATGCCAAGTCGTGACTTATTCGATGGGTGTTGCTTTTACAAGAGTTTGATGTGGAAATCAAGGACAAAAAGGGGACAAAAAATGCAGTTGCAGACCATTTGTCATGATTAAAGTTTGAGGAATCAAAGCCACCAACACCTATCCAAGAGACTTTTACAGATGAGCACCAAAAATAACAAAAATCATGGAGGCTTGAATTGGTTGGTAGAGATGTCGTGATTGCTTGCAAGAAGAATGGGTGTGTGCTGCTCTTTTAGTCCAAAATGGAGGCTTGATGAATCAAAAGAGTGGAGACCTGATTTTGTTCTCCAAGTTGCATGAATGTGGGCTGATGTTGGTGGAGGCTAGTTGTCATTTGCGTTGAGAAAATAAAGGAATGGTTGAAGGCTGAAGCATTGGTGGGTGTGTGGGGTAGAAAGTGGAGGTGTGGAGTTAAGAATGGTGGCTGTATTTAAATTTTCTTCTTTGATGGCTGCTTCTTTTGGTGGCTAGTTCATGTTGAAATTCATGGTGATGGTGGAAGGTAGCTTTCGGCTGTTGCATGGAGTGCTGCTCAATAAGAGCTGCATTGTCTTGAATAAAATGAGACAATCCTTTGTTTTGTCTTGGAAGATAGTTGTGGAATGGACTTTTCAAGATAAATTTCGACAATGCATAAAAATACATGGCAATTATTTAGGAGCTCAAAATTTATCAGTATCTTCGTCTTTGAGTTAGCTTCAATACGAGACTTGAATCATGGGATTTGACATCTGAGTCAAAAGTTATGACCGAAACATCGTCGATAGGTCATTCTGGTGCTCCAACATATGACGTGAATTTTTGTTAATTTATTGCTCTTAAATTACAACTCCAAAAATTCTGCAATTGGTCCCAAAAAATCCGTCAATAAGTCTAGAATTTTCATATAAAATTTCAGAATTTTTGACGAAACTAATCTCTAGATAAAAATCCCAGAATGACTAGAGGTCAAGTCTGCCGGAAACTCAAAAACAATGCAGTTCAAGTCTATTTGTATCATTTATGCATTTTATGTCAATGGACCTCAAATAATGCTAAAACATGATAAACCAGCCATAGATAAACATAAAATGAATGTAAAAGACTATGAATTAAGTGCTAAATATATGTGAAAATATGAGTTTATCAGTAGGGGGAATGTATTTTATCTCTTGAATTTCTTCTTTCTTTTCTTCAAACTCCCTCTCATCTCTAGTAGGTGTCTTCTTTTTTAGGTCTCCTTCACTCTCTATATTCTCTAACTTAGGGCTCCTAATCAACTCCCTCATCACCCCTCAACATCATATCATTAATATGCGCTTTTGGATTCTCAAGTTTATTAGGCAATTTACCAGGTAATCTAATAATGACACCAATATATTAAGCAATTTGAGTTTAAGTATGTTATTATGAGTACCATCTAAATCTACTATAGAGTTGAGCTTCCTAATCTCCATTTTGAATTCTTCAATTTGTTTAGCCTGAATGGTAAATAAGTTCTCTACAAAGGACTCTAAGTTTAATTTTTAGGGAGGTGGATTGAATGGTCCTATTCTGACGTGCATGATTAAACCAATTTTCATATAAGAAAGCACTATGGTTCTTATAGGTCATTCTTCTAATTGGCATTGTTAATAGTGTTAAATATGTTCCATAGAAGGGTTGTAAGAAATAGTTCTTCAATTAGCAATTATAGCTAAGAGTTATTAGGATCCACAAATATTACAAACCATGTTAATAACACTAACATAATAAACATTTATATGATCAAATTTTTTGGAAAAGATGTCTACCTTAATAGCTAAAGGGTTTAGGGAATCTATATCATAGTTACCTGAAATCTTCTTGGAGCAAATCTCTCACGACCACTGATAGTGGTTTTAAGCTGTGTTCTTTATTAAGGAGTATGTTTCATCTACTGTCTTATTCATTAGGTTTGATTGACTTATTTTGTGAAGCTCAATATTGTTATACTGCAAGTGCACGATGTAGTTGTAGTTAGTACCGATAAGTACAGGTCGATCCTATGAGGATAACGAGTACTAGTAATTACCATTGTTCTATTATCTAGCCTATGAATTAATTGTGATTTTTAATTAAAGAAACTAAATTAAGCAAATAAAATAAATAAACAACATGATTAAGTAGAGAATTACGAAACACTAAGTTGATTATCGATATCAAGTGATTAGTATTTATGCTCGAATCCCCTTAAAACTTAATAGATTAATCTTTTGTTATGCAATTGGGTTGATGATTTATTGAACCACACAGACTCTTTTGGTGTGCTAGTAGCTAACCTTGAGTCTACTAACAATTAATCCTAAGGTTTCTAATCGAACTAATCAGGTTAATTTTTTTAGGATTTTGTTACCGTTTTATGAATTCTTCTATTAACTTTGACCCTAATCGGAAGATTTATGTCATCCTATCTCTAGGGTTGCTTTCAACTCTTTCCAGTTACTGCAGATCTAGTCAAACCTAGGATTTCTCAATCGCTACATCTGAAATTAAATTATGATCTAATATTCTGGATCACTGGAACATAAATAAAACAAGTAATTCGATCTTAATAAATCAAACAATCAATTACATTCATAAAATAATCAACATATGTTCAGGCATCAAATAGGTTCATCTAGCCTAAATACTAATGTAAAATTTAGTTATACATCGATGAACACAAAATCATATATATATAAATAGGAACCTAAGTTACATAAACAGTAAACTGAATCAAAAACAACAGAATCATAACTCTAAATCTCCTTGCTTGTCTTCTCTCGAGTATTTTGGCGATGTAGGCTGATCTTGTATTTTGATGGATCCGTCAATAAAATCCTTGCATTTCCCTCTCCTCTAGATCACAATCGCACTTGGAATCATCTCTGGAAATTTAAAAATGCTTCCTGTCATCTCTCCCTACCAATTGCCTTCGAAATTTGTCTTTTATATGGAATTCTAAAGTTTTAACTAATATACAGTCTCTTGCATGACCGTGCATCAAACCGTGCACAACTAAAAAATTTTTAATATCAAAAAAGTGCACAACCTTGGGAAAGTGCACAAGTAGATGCATGACCATGCATCCTTTCTGTATGTCAAATCTTCGTTTTGCACCATATTTGAGTATGAATTCTTCTCCTTTAAGTCCATGAAGGAAATTATAATTTGTATACATACTTGAAACAAATTAAGTACCAAATATACACCAAAAGTAAAAAATCAAGCAAAAACACATTAAATATAAGATAAAAATATGTTCAATTATCCATCTATCAGGGCTCTACTAGTAGCAACATCTACAGAGATCTTAGTGTTGTAGGTCATTCAATTGTAAAAGGTTTAAAACATCAAGCCCTTCTCTAATTCATGGTGTAGACAAGACCGTAACAAATCAGTGTATCTTTCTCACGCTTTATATAAGGACTCGTCTTCCTTCTACGTAAAGGTAGTGATCTAATTTCTTATGTGTGCAGTCTTGCTTGGAGGAAAATAATTTTCCAAAAATGCACGAGAGAGCTAAATGCAGGGAAGAATTGAAACTTGATGGCATCAAGAGATACATCATTTAGCTTTAACATGTTACAATACTCCATAATCATTGATAAATGCAAGTTGGGATCTTTAAATGTTAAACCTTCATATTTGTTTTGATGTAGTATAAATAATAAGGAAGGCTTTAGCTCGAGGTTGGTAGCTTTGACATTTAGCCTTATACTATTTGAATTGATGCCTTAGGTATTCAATATGGGAAAATCCTTTAGTGAACTCATATTTTCTATAGCCATCTTCATTTCTTTAGCCTTTCTTCTCCTTTAAAGTCTTCTTATTATATGAAGTTTTCTTTTAATCTCAAAATCTAACTCAACTAGAATCCCAACATTGTCATAATTGCATATATAAGAAGTAATATGCAAAAGAGAAAGAATAAAGAAAGATTAGTGAACAAATAGCAAAAAAACCTATTCTAGTCAGTTTGTAAATCTACAAATATTAATGCCCAATCTTTAGAAATGGTGTCAAAATTTTGATTAATATTTTACCACAAATGCACGATAGAGTTATAGCTAGCATTGATGAGTATGAGTTGATCCCACGAAAAATGTTGGTTAACTGATCACTGTTCACAAACTTAAGAATATAGGCCAACTATTATAGTTGTTTAAATAGGAAAATAAAGAAAATAACAAATCTAGACACTAAAAAAGCAATAATCTTAAGATAATCTATTAATAAATTAACAAGATTTTTAGGAGAAATCCTTTAGAACTTTTCTATATTGAGTTTCATTATAGCTTAACGAATTACTCTAGCTTTTTAAACTAATAAGAGTTCCTAACTTAGATTATATTCTCTCTCGAGGTGTACAACCCCTATTCATAGGTTAATCAACCAAAATTCAATTCAAAATTGGAAAACCTACGAATTTTTAATCATTCTATGAACTGTCTTGATAGGTTGATGTATGAATCAAATATCGAATCTTCTACCTTTTCCTTTTTAATTTAGTTAATACAAAATCATGGATAAATTATAAGAAAACTAGAAATTGATTAAATTAGAAATCAATCAATGTATATTACATCCAGATTCATCCTATGTAAATCTATATCCTTATTAGTTCATAATTGCATAAAGAATGTCAACACAAAAGTAGTAAAGAAAACAAGATAAAGAAGTCATTATTCTTGAATCTTGAATCTTCACAGGACTGTTGTTAAAATCTTGCTCTATACTCAAAAAATGATGTAAACTTCATCAAAATTTATATAGAACAACTTAAAAACAACATCAAAATATTTCATGGCTAAAGAACTCCGTCTTTTCTACCTCCTCTGTTTGTTAAAACCTACAACCCAAAATTTTAATAAGCTATATGGCCTTAAACTTAGGCCCATATAGTTGGTTATGTTCTTTATGAAATTTTTTAGAAATAATAATGCCAACAAAGGTACATCCATGGACCATGTAAGGTGTCATATTCTTCATCTAGGGGGTAATACGGAGGTGTGCATAATGCATTGGAGAAATATAACCAACCACCTTCAAACATGATCCTAAACACGAAGACATGTGTAATGCCATGTTCATGGTCCTTCTCTAATTTTTACAAATTTACTTTAATTCAATCCAATTTTTCTTCAATTTTGTTTCTTTTCTATAGATTGGCAAAAATATGACATGAAATAATAATACTTCTTAAATTAAGTTTCAAATCATTCATAATGCAAGTAATATACTATCAAAATAGTGCCAAAATTGATGTATGTCTGTCATACATCATAGTACTTGTAATTCTCATGGAAACAACATTCGTATTCACCTAGACTATATTATAAGAACAATAGGAATACTTACTTAGTGAACTTTAGTATTATTTTTATTGAATATATAAATCACATAATGAAGGTTAGAATAATCCACCAGCTTCTCAATCTCTTCTATCTTTATCTATATTTTTAACTCAATTTTAGTTGATGGGATTCGGTTCGACACAAAATATATATTATTGACTACTTGTACCTTGACGACCTTGTCTAGGCTTGCAACTCTCAACATTGCTCTTGTTTTTTCTAATAGATTATGTTTGTCAACTTTGTCACTCTATTTTATGAATGTATGCAATAGTGAGCTATTTTTTTAATGTCTTCTTGTTTAATGTTTAAAATTCATTATCAGTGCATATTCCTAAATTATTTGTCCTTAAGCACTTTATCTTTTTTTTAATAATCAAGTTTAATATGCACTTTAAAGACTAAGAAAACACATGTTTTTCTCTTATAAGGGTATATCTAACACCTCCTACAATAATCATCAATGAAAGAGAACAAAGTTCTTTGCTACTTCTAGGAACGAAATTAGTGCTTGCCACACATCATAGTGAGCTAATTTAATAAAGACCTTGCTTCTTGAATTTGACGTGTTAAATTTTATACAATAATACGTACTTATAACATAACGCTCACAAAAAGATAGTGATACCTTTTTAAGTCCATAGAATAGCTTTTGTTAGAAAGGATCTTTATTCTTTGTTTTTATATGTTCAAAATTTGTATGCCATAACATTGAAGATCTTTCACTTAGACTACGAATCACTTCTACTTTTAGAACGAGTCTCACTTTAACTTGTACAAGTTTACACCTATCTTCTCTCCATTCTAAGTATAAAGGTGCATCAAATTATCTTTAAAATATTTTTAAAAATTTTGTTTTTATACCTAAAATAATCTAGTTGTTTTGGAGATAACAAATTCTTCTTCAAGCATCACATATCGCACATCTTGAAGAGTATAAATTGTACCATCATATATCTTTGACTTAATGTTTCAAATAATAACAAACTTTAAAATATAATCATCACAAATGTACGCATATACTCTTGAGGTTAGTTCATATTGATGGAACTATTATTTTCAAGAGGTCATGTGAAAAGTAGCTCCTAAGTCGAAGAGCCATACATTAGATGGTGGCTTTCTACTTTCAATTGTTGTTACTGCTTCACAACACAGAGCATTTCCATCATCTGAAGTACTTGTAGAATTTCTTTGAGGACTGAATTTTTTTCTTATTTAAATTTTAATAATCCTATCTCAAATGATCCCCTTTTTTTTAATACCAAAATTGTAATATGTTTAATTCTTCTTCCTTCTTGATTTCGATCTGCCATAATTTTGGCTTCCACTTAGATCACGTTCTTTCAATCTTCCTTTTTTCATTATCAAGGATTCAAATTATTGTGAACTAGGCTAGATATCTTCCTTATTCTTGTGCCTACTGTCTTTCTTCATAACTGCAATTGTAGTGTCATCAGAGACTAGATAGTCTATAAGAAGATTATTGGCTAAGTTGATGATGATTGATCATACGTATCAAGTAAATTTTGAAGTAAAAGCTTGATATATTCATGTAGCTCTAATCTATAACCCAAAGATATGAGTGGAGAAAATATAATAGTTAAATTACTAATGTGCTTGATAACTAAAGTAGATTTTGACATCTGAAGAGTATAATGTTTTCTCTTAAGGAAAATTTTATTGTGGAGTGACTTGACTTATAGCTGTATGAGATGATCTCATACCTCTTTTCTTATTTTCTTCTCCTCTACGTTTGACAAACTTCATCCACTAAATATGGATCAAGATTTATAATAACATTCACATCTATTTCATTCTATTTGTCACCATATGATGTAATTCGTAGGGCTTCCATTCATGACTCGTGAGCAACTATCATTTGTAAGGAGAGGTTTCAACTTCAACAAGAAGAAATTGTTCCTGCTAATCTTAAATTTAGTTGATATTGCTTCTAGCCTAAACTGCTTTGGGCTAATAGAAATAGATCTTATTATTTGACATAAACAATAATCATATACATGAATAGTACCTACTACATTCAAAGAATAAATAATATACGATTTTTTATATGGGTAATCCACTTTTAGTGACAATCTTAGAGCATACGATAATTAGATATATAAATTATAATTAGTGTCTAATATTATTTTTTGAAATGATTTAGGCGAATAGAGTAGGATAATAACTCTATAAAAATTTTAAAAATAATATAATTATGAATTGAAAAGAGGAGCTACAATAGAAATACCAACTCATTAACTATAACTTACAAATATTAATTTAAAATTTACACAAGTTCTACTGTTGAATGCTTGATCCTCATTCTTCATATATAAAATAAGAAGATGGATGGACATTTATAGGTGAACCAAATTAATTATAATCATATATTTTAATTGGATATAATTATAAAATGATATCTAAGAAAGGAAGGCAAAATATCGAGCAAAAACAAACATGAAGGGAAAAACAAAAAGAAACGATGTTGGGGCACAGCAATAGATCAAACGACAAAAGATTAATGAATCATGAAGTTTCATCTAGTTTGTTCCTTATCTTTGGTTATGAGACTTAGAATCATGAGGATGCCTGAGGCTACTGGGCTTGGGAAACAAATGTTAGGAGATTTGAAATGATTTTACTCCTTTATACTTACCTTTGGATTGAATGGTCCAAGATTACAAGATAGGACTGCCGAACAACGAAGGTAGTTTTGCTTATGAAAGATGTGTCAGAACAAGACAGACAACCAGAAGAGATGTAAGTGCAGGTGAAGCGGATGAATACTGAAATATTTAAGTTGCCAAATAAGGCTACTAAGGAATGTCCAGCAGTGAAAGAAAAATGTGAAAAGTTATAGCTCGCCAAGCATGTGCCTAAACTAGAAATTAAAAGGGATCAATGTCGATACATTTACTGAAAATGTACCTTGCTTTACTAGTTACAACAGAAGGTTGAATGTGTTCATCAAGATTCTGCGGGACACTTTTGAGGATTTTGATTATAGACATTAAGCACGGCTACATACAAAATAAGAATGAAGAAGCAAATAGTGGGAGAACTCATGTATGCTTTACAGAAGGCCATTTACGGGTGATGTGCTAAAAACTGGCACCGGCTTCTCCTTGTTACAATCGTATCCACTATTGTTGCTGCTACTTTTTCTTCTTGGCTTTGCCTCTCCAAGCATTGTTAGTACGTCCCTCATTGAAGGTCTATCCTTGGGAAGCTTGGCCGTGCAGAGAAGTGCTACCCTAAGGACTAATAGCATCTCTTCTTGAACATGTTTGCAACTTCCTACATTGGGGTCTAGCACTTCCTCTAATGATCTGTTGTCTCTAATCTTTCTTCTAATCCACACAACAATGTCGACAGACTCTCCAAATTCGGGGTCCAACGGTTGCTTTCCAGTTAGAAGTTCCAGTAAAACTACTCCATAGCTGTAAATGTCAATCTTTTCATCAACCTTCAAGGTGTATCCGTATTCTGCCAGGGAAAAGAAACAGTGTTTTCATTGGTTAAATGAACTTGAGTGCTGAGTCTAAGCAATCAAATGAAACTTACCAGGGGCAATATAACCATAGGATCCAGCCACCATAGAAACAGTCTCATTCTTGCGAATCATCATCCTGGCCAGTCCAAAATCAGCAATTCTTGCCTCAAGATTTCCATCAAGCAGTATGTTATTGGACTTGATGTCACGATGAATGACCGGTGGGTGACAGTCATGGTGGAGGTAAGCAAGACCTTGAGCAACCCCAAAAGCCACATTATATCTCGAAACCCAATCTACTAGTAATTCTCTTTCTTGTTTGCCATGCAAGGCTTCTCCAAGGCTAGCATTGTTCATATACTCGTATACTATCATGATGTCACTGTCATTATGTAGAAATCCTAGTAACCGGACAATATTGCGATGCCTCAGCTTCCCCAGCACATTCACCTCTCCGACAAAATCGCCACTACTCCCTGTTTCAATGTCTGCTCCTGATCTCCATAGCTTCTTAACAGCCACAACTGTGTTTAATCTTGGCATCTCGGCCTTGTATACAGTCCCAGTAGCTCCCCTACCAATCACGTTTGACTCCTTGATGCAAGCTAGAATGTCTACGCTGGTGAAACCTAATCTCTGGAATGCCATCAATCTCCATGGCCACTCTCCATTCCCCATTTCAACACTTTCTTCGAAGCAACTTCCATTCGAGTACCACCTTTTGTAAAAAGATCGACCCACAATAAGGGTGATTCCTGCTGCTAGAACCGATGAAGTACCAACGAGCCATCCTGTAATAATGTGCTTTGTATGCAAGCTCCTTTGCTGTGACGCTGTTAGTGAATTATGACTACATGGTGGCAGCACGCCGCCGCAGAGACCTGCATTGCCTACCAAATCATCTGGATTGATTGTTCTTAGCACCACATTTTCCGGAACAGGACCTTGTAACCTGTTGTACGAGACATTTAGGACTTCCAAAGCCGGGGAGGAGCCAAAATTCTCAGGTATTCCACCAGTTAGGGAGTTGTTTGATAGATCAAGAATAGACAACGTAGCCATCATTGCAAGTGCTTTGGGGATTTCTCCCGTCAATCGGTTGTTTTTGAGATTCAATTTAACCAACTTTTCACATGAAGCAATGCTAGCTGGAATCATTCCAGTGAAATGATTGGATGAGAGATCAAGCTCGTAAAGTGAAGGACAGTCCTGGAATTGGTCTGGGATTTCACCTTCTAAATTATTGTTTGATGCCATAAAAGATTGTAGTTTTGGAATTGAAAGAATTGTGGAAGGAAGAGTAGATCGGAAGTGATTTCTTGACAGATCTATGAAAGAAAGAGATGAAGACAGAGCAAGATCATTGGGGATCTGACCAGTAAGACTATTATTTGCCAGTTCCAACCTTTGTAGCTTCCCAAGTTTGCCAAGCCCTACTGGAATTGTACCAATTAGGAAATTGTTCTGCATACGGACGCGAACGAGTGACGAGCACAATGATAAGCTGACTGGAATTTGACCTGAGAAGGCATTGTTGAAGAGAATGAGCTTAGCGAGATTGCCACCATTACACAGGGTTGCTGGAATTTCACCAGATATGGAATTGGATGATACATCCAACCACACCAATGGTGAATTCTTTCCAAGATCACTAGGCAATGGCCCTGATAATGAGTTGTTCCACAGTTCAAGCACTCCTAACTGAGTCAGTCCTCCAAGTCTAGCTGGTACTGAACCTGAGAGCTGGTTGCACATGAGGTTCAACAGCTGTAAATTTTGTAGCTTAGCAATCTCAAACGGTATTTCTCCTGATAACATATTGTCTGAGAGATCCAGCTGTTGCAGAGAAGTAAGGTTGCCAATTATAGCAGGAATATTACCTTCAAAATTGTTCTGATACAAGAAGAGAGTCTCAAGCATCTGAAGCCTATCCAATTCAGCTGGAATCTCACCACCAAGATTGCCAACTGCCAAATCAAGATACTTGAGATTGCTTAAGTTTCCAAATGCTGCTGGAATTCCACCTTCAAACTCATTATATCCGAGAATTAATCTCTCCAGTGAAGAAAGCTGCCCCAGCTCTGGTGCTATTTGGCCGGTGAGATTGTTCCCAGAAAGGCCAAGAAACTTTAAATTCTTCAAGTTGCCGAAAGATTTGGGGATAGAGCCCTCAAAGAAACTTCCCCTGAGATCAAGAGTCTCAAGCAAAGTGGCATTGCCAATGTCCTCAGGAATAAGTCCTGAGAAACTGTTGCTTGAAGCATTTAGTAAAGTTAGGCCACCAGCTCTCCCGAGACCAGCCGGAAAGCTCCCAACAAACAAGTTCTGACTCACATCAATACTCTTCAGGGAAGTGAGATTTGATAGAGCTTTTGTCAATGGTGAAGAGAACTCATTGCAACACAAGTTGAGAGACGTGAGGCTCTTCAGAAGTTGGATGTCATCTGATACACGACCACTGAGATTCATGTGGGAAAGATCAAGCGTTTCTACTAATCCATCCGAGTTGCACCAAACTCCAGTCCAATTACAATGACCTGCATTATGGAACAAAGTCCAATTTTGAAGATTGTTCAATGGATCTACAAGACCAGCTTTTATCATTAACAAAGCAGATGCTTCGTCACTGAAAGCAGGTGTCTGAACGGCCTTAACTGAAACAACCCAATTAAAACCAATGCAACAGTAGAAAAAGAAGAATAGGACTTTGGACTGCATTTTTTTTTCTCGTTGGTTCTTTTTTTTTTCCTTTTCACGTAGGCTTTTGCCTCTTCACCATTATCAGTCTTTGGATTGTAATGGGGGTGACAGAGAGCTACAGAAATGGAGAAAGAAGTATATATGTCAGTTTGGGATGTTTATGAGTAGAAAGAAGATTGATTAATGTATAAGAGTATGAACAGATGTTTGATTAGATTAATCATAGAGCTCGTGAGATCTTGGGTTCTGCAACAGCTGTTAATCAGTTAGTAATGACAAGGAAGCTTTTGGACTCACGGGAAGTTTCTCCGACATTGAACGTGGATAGGGAATGTGTTTCTTAATAGTGCATTCTTCTATTTCTTCTGCTGCAGTAATAGTCAACTACAAGTACGTCATAATGGATCCAGTTCTAGCAGCTCTTGAGAAATTTTCATTTCAGATTAACAGTAAATACTTATTTTCGCATGAAATGCTGAGACATTGAAGTAGTGAAAGTATAGAAAATGAATGTGAAACTATTCTGGCATGAGAAGAGAGGCCCTGTCATGGCCTGTTATCAGACTCGAAGTTCAAAGATGGGTATTTATCTTCAGGATTGAATATCACGTACATCTTTAACAAAAGGTATCCCATAGATCGGATGTTAAAAGCTGGTTTTTACAAGTAATTTTTAAAAAGCTGCTTTTACAAGCAGTTGTTAATAACTAATATAATCAAATTTGTGAGTTATAATTTTGCTCAGATGTAAGATTAGGGACGTTATAATATAGTATAGAAATGGATGAAAAAGAATATGATTGACGTAAAGCATGTTTTGCCAATATCCTTGGCAATTGTACAAGAAATTTTGGACTCACGTCCCTGATATATAAGCAGCTTTCTCAATGATGAACCATCCATAATGTAGTTGGGAAAAAACAAAGACAACAAGAAAAAACAGATCAACACCCATCATTAACCGATTAATTAAGAGATAGTTATTCGTTATATGATTGAGTGAAGATGGAATCTTTCCATGTTCAGTCATGAATGAAGACACAAACAATGCCAAAATGATCCCCAAGTTCTTCTCATGTTCTTTGAGTAGTGAACGTGACGAAGCCACCATAGCATTTTAGTGCCAAATATAAGATAAGCCCTTATGCACTCACTAACAGTTGGATGGGATTAACAAAATTTTCCATTTCATTGAAATAAATTTCAAACACAAATGCTTTGTGAAGAAGGGTGGTAAAGAAAAGTTGATAACTTTCTCTCCATCCATTTTAGAAGCAAAGTTTTTTATCAGAAAGAGTCTTATATTAAACTGCTAGCTAAGACCAAGAGAAGATGGGAGAAAAAGAAGCATATTATCGATAATATTTTAGCAGGAAATAAATTTTAGAAAAATAGGAGGAAGAGCAAATGCACATGCACACATGTGAACAGGTGCAATATTTTAAGTGAAGATGGGAGCATTGAGGACACTTTCAATGGGGAGCATGTGGAAGACCAGCTTCCTTTCGTATGATTAGAGAGAGAAAACCTATTAGCCTTTATATATTTAAGAGATAATAATATTAGACAGTCATGGCTGGAGGTGAAATACACATGGAGAGGAAGAGCGAATTAAGAAGGCGAAATACTCGTGGAGAGGAAGGGAGAAGGAAGAGACTGTAGCATATTTCACATTGCCCCTGCACATGTACCGCATGCATTAGCTTTAAACCCTTTTTTCCTTTCCTTTTTCTTTTTTATTTTGAGAGGTGTTAAAAATATTTATTTAAGAACAATGGTTTGAAATAAATGTTCGATTTAACCTTTTTATTCATTTTATCGACCAAATTAATTTTGATATATTGTACCCTATAATATGCCTTTTGGATAGGATAGGTTTTAGAAGGAAAAAAAATACTTAAAAGAAGCATACAATTAATGTTATCAATACTGAATTGATATCGGTCAATAATGGTATCATTTTGGATAATTTTTAAAAATTATAAAATAATCTTGAAGTTTTCTTAAAATTACAAAATAATCCTCAGTATATTGTACTATATAATTTTTAATTTTACATCAATCATGTTTGTAAAAATCATAACAATGAAAATTTAAAATAACAACAATCATTTATTTATGTTAATATTAATTTTCACATATTTTATATATAAATAATAAATACAATTAATATAAAAATAATTTAATCATCATACAAATATAAAATTAAGGATAATATAAAGTATTTAAAATGTTACAATTTCATCATATAATACATAATAATTATATCAAAATATCAAATAAAAAGAATAATAAAATTTCATAACTCTCTAACTATATCAATAAGAGCTCATATTGAGGAAATAACCAACTAAAAGTAAAACATGAAACAAAAATATTTACATTTATATATGCATTGTTGAAACTTTGTCCTCGTTACTAACTACTTCCAATGTGTAGTAAGAGAATCCATTTATCAAAGGTCTTTTTCGTAAGGATTGTCCAAAAGGACAAAGTTAAAAGCACTACTAGCGTAAGGATTGTCCAAAAGGACAAAATTAAAAGCACTGTCCTATAAGCGAGAAACTAAGCATAGCCAAACTTTTTAAAGTTTTATTCAATATAAGGCTACTTGCTTTATATGCAAAAAATTGCACTAGCGTAAGGATTGTCCAAAAGGACAAAGTTA
>JANVCL010000009.1:11221865-11233939 GCA_026546855.1 Erythroxylum incrassatum
TGACTTGTACTTAGTAATGAAGCGACGAGACAACACTATGAATGAGCTTGATCATGAAAGATGGACTTATCCATGGACATGCATTGATGGAATTATGTGCGGATAGGCTGCAGTGAAGACACATCAGCAGTGACGTGGCAACTATGCATGACGTGGCACATGATGACGTGACAGATAAGATCACGAGTGGATGAACATTATCTTTAAGAAATAAGGATCAAGTGGAAGGATCATTTGAAGATAGAAGAGATCTTCGTGGATGAGGATAATCTTTTCTAAATAGGGAGTAATCTTTTAAATTTGATTTAACTTAATCCTATTAGATAAAATATGATAAGATTGTGATCTTTGCTAGTAGAGTTCTAGTAGGACTCTTAGTCATATGGAAAAGCCTATAAATAACTCATTAGTGTTGAGACCTATTCAATATTCACTCTGGAGAGAAATCACTCAGAGGAAAGAGCTTTGAGAGTTGAGAGCTTTTGGGAGAGTTTTCTCATTGTAAGGGCTTCAAGTAGAGAGTTTTTTGGTGATTCGAGTAGGAGGTACTCGTGTCTTTTGTTAACATTTTGTTGAGAGCTAATGAAAGAGGTAGTTTCGGCTACATTTAAAAATCTCTTGTTGCTTTCTTTACTCTATTACACTTGCGTTCTTTTTATTTGTGAGGGAAACACTTAAACATTTTGTGCGCATGAGATATTCGAAGGCTAACGAAATTGTTCGATGACATTCAAGTGAGAAGGATGAATCTTGCTTAAGCGGACCTAAGCGGGATACGACTTGCGGTAGGAGTTCGGGTCCAAGGAAAACTTTTATGACACAGAGTACTTATAATTAGGGATAGCAATAGGATGGATATCTATTGCCAGCAATCTGGATTTGGTCTAAAATTTAGTGGGCCTTTTAAATAGCATTCCGACTTTAGTTGGCCTTTCAAATCCGACCTCAGCATATCCCAAAATCAACGCTATTAACTGTTAAAAAGTTGATTAATTGTTTAACACCATGCGCGAAACTCGGAATCTCGTTAATGTGAATAATGTTAACAACCCAAATTAGAGCTCATTTACCAATATAGACAAATTTTCACCCAATCCATCATCAGTCTTCAACTTTCTATTGCATAAAGAACAAGATTTACAATCACAGATGCAGCACACAATTCAAAAGTTTATAAGTGCAGTGATGCAGTCCATTTTCCACCCTACAAATTGATGAAAGTCCATATATTGAAAAACAGAAAACTAAAAGTTGCAATACTTCTATAAGTTCCATGATCTCAATATGATAACTATGGGCCACCCCAAAAAAAAAAAAAATTCACGGTACGAAGAGATTATCTTCTCATAATTGTCAAAATATTATGAACGCCTGAAGTTGATGCCAAAACTTGGATATTCAACTCACAATTTATTTTTTGCAGAAGAAACATCTCAGCTGCTACAAGAACAATACAAAAGAAAGAATATAAGTTTGAGGACTTTTGGTCTACGCTAATGTGAAAGATTGATCTGAAACTGACAAAACTTCTTGATAAATTCTACATTCATATGCAATTTCATCACAAAGGTCCGCAACACTCTTACCTGATCTGCACAAACCAAAGCAGTTAATTACAATGGTTGTGGTTTGTAATGCTTTAATCTAACTTGCACATCATGACTGGTCTCTTTGCTCATTCCTCCACGAATTTTTTGCAGCTTCAGCTGATGAACCACTAGAATCACCTTCTCCTTCCTTTGGTTTTGAGAAGAAAGGATCCCATTCATGACCTCCAACCTCCCTTTGTCCTTCCTCTAACAATGCATATTTCCAACTATTCTCCTCAATGAAATTATCATATTCAGTTCGCCCTGCGATAATGTTCTTCCTCAACCTTGTAACTTTGTCAATCACTGCCTGCACAGCAACGTCAAAAGCATCTTTGAGAGTTTCCAATTTTGAGCGAGGATCTGCATATATAAGCCTTGGGATGAGATCTATAACCGTCTCCCTCATGATTTTCACTTGCTCAGGAGGTATCTGGCGAAGCCTTTCCTCTATGCTGAGATTTCTTTTACGGACATCATCCTCTGGAATGAATACTGAATAAGTGGTGTAGTTCTTTGGAACATGCCAGGTATACTGTGTGTATGCCGATCCAGGATGGAATAAGACGGGAATGCAACCGGCTAACATTGAGTCAAAAGCTGACCTTCGTGTATATGAGTCCCCCTGAGGTTGCAAGCAAAAAAGTGAGCTTTGAAACATCTGTGTTATGCTGCTCGGAGAATGACACTTGCTTTCCCCGAAATCACATTCCAATAGCTTGCAAACGTTTGATTTCCTACACTGATCAATGATCTGCCCTCTAATTGACTTTGGGTTACCAGGTCGAGGTGCCCCAGCAAAGGAGAAGAGCCATTTCCGCTCTAACTTCCTCATCCGGTCTTGCCAAATGAAAACATCAGCATCCTTTGCAGGATGGAAGTACGTAGGGTAAGGAATGCCAAAATCGTTAGCATTCCATGGACTAGATTCCACCACAAGCATTGACATATTTTTTGCAGCAGGCAGAAACAAAAGTTTGTTACCCCAATCTGATTCTTCATCAGATAATCTCCTAAAATCCCAAGTTATCCTCCCGGCCACCAGAAAATGATCCCTGCCATCCATTATCCCCCACTCAGGTCTCTTCATAAGCCAATCAACTAAATCAAGCGAAGCAGCATCTCTTGTCGAAATATTGTATCCCCAAAGATACCTTGCAATGTCAAACCCTGCATAGAACGGCACAAAAATTGCTGCAGCAAGCGACGAGTCCTTGGTCAAGCAATCATACTGCTTCATCCTATTACTGAATATAACATCCACTGCAAACTGGTTGGTTGCGTACCACCCAGTATTTGAAAACACCCCTTCAACATTCTCCAGTGGAGGACCCATCCCAGCGTTACTTGTAAACTTACACATGTTTGTCCAAAGACTCAAACTTCTACACTCTTTTAACATTTCCTCGTTAAACCTGGAAGGCAAATCATGGACATAGATATACCTCCCTGCACAAGGGTCACTCTTATTCTCTACGGTACTCAATGCTTTAATAAACGGGAAATTATTAGTCTTTTGACTACCACTGCTACTGTTGCTACTACTAGGGATAGTTTTTGCAGGTATATTCATCGAAAGGGCATCAGCTACAAGAGAAGGGACTTTTGGCTCAGCGCTTATTGGATTGGATTCTACTTTAACAGAATTGTTAACAGTTCTACTACCTAGGACAACAAAATGGAAATACAACAGCAGAATCCAGAAAAAGGCAGAGAGTGAAGCCAATAAACAAACGCGATTCTGTTGAGTTTTGACCAAACCCTTCTCCATTTGAGATAGTGGTATACTTGCCGCGGAGCGGCGTCTCATCAAAGCCCCCAACTCCAGGATCAATCACTTAACCAGTAACATTCAACATAAACCCACTTCCAATATCAAATCTTTTGATCCAATAACAGCATAGATAAACTAAACCCAGAATACATCTATAACCACAAGCTCCCAAAGTAAAAATCGGGTGATCTCAACAAGCTTTCAGCACTGAAGGCGCGAATGCATCAAGCACAAACACCGTGACAAATTGAACGTCTTTAGAACAGAAATGAGATAATATTTAGACAAGTGCATCAGAATGAATCAAAAGAAAGCAACCCAAATCTCGCAATCCTTTACCGGATCTCTCGTGGCCAGAGATGGAACAGACAGAGAATAAAGAAAGAAAGTTTTGACAAATGAAACGATTAGAAAACTAAACTTTTAAAGACCCAAAAGAAGCTAACGTGCATTAGTTGTAGAAAAACTTGCAAAAACTAGGATTTGAAAAGAAATTTGGAGCTATGAGGAGGAGAACAGGACGAGGAAAGCTGCAGAAAGGACGCGTAACAAGAAGAAAATTAAATAAATAAATACATAAAGAGGGCGCAGGGGGCGCAAGTTAGAAAAGGGTGCGCCGGATTTGTCTGCTGTCGGTCGTCCGAATGAAAGTGCCAAGTCGGAATCGTTGACGTGACGTGTCGGTCGAAGGCACGTCAGTTCCTGGAATGGCGGTGTTTGTTTGTTACCCATTTTGCACGATTTATTTATTTATTTTTGACGCCCTTAGGACGCCGCCAACCAAGTGGGACAGAGAGAGTATTCGGGAAACTCCCGATCAACCCTTGGATCTTGATGCCGATGATCGCAAAATGATGATAGTAATACGTGGAACCCTACATGTGTGGACACGTCTGGAAGCCAGCGCAGGTTCAGGTAGAATGCGTGGAATTCTAGTAAATATTCGTTTTGTCGAAGCTCCTAAGAAAATACTAGTTTGTTTGATTGATTTGTTCCAACACTCCTCTTAGGTGGAAATGTATGGAATCCGCGTTTGTCTGAACTTTAGCTTTGATTACTGCAAATCCAAGGACATTGAAATCTCCACTTTTTTTTTAATATATAAAATGTATGCGTCTTCCTAATTAACTATCTTATCATTGTTATCAATCCGGGTCCACATATCAAGATAAAGAAATATCACATTTTTTCATGATTATTTAAAATCCATAACAAATACCAAAAAGGAGTATCCAACATGACTTTATGAACAAATAAATGATAATCAGACCGAGTGAAATCTGATTGAAACCAGAAAGAAACTGCACGACCAACCTTTGACATGCTGAATCAGTACTGTTAACAAGCTTTCTTAGGAGGGGACATATTGCCAATGAGAGAAGTTACGGTGCTGACTGCAAAAACCTGTAGCGGAAATCCTGTCCAAAATGGGAAAAAGCAAAGGTAATTCACGAATGTCCGATGCATGGTGTCCTAACAAACATACGTGGTCTGGGCTAAGATTGATGGCTTACCGAGGATAAGAAGAAAAACACAAAGAAGTTCCAAGTTCGTTTCCATATTCCCAGAATTTCGAAAAACCTATTCAAACAAAAAATCTCATGGGTCATTACCAGTGTTGAAGAAAAGAAAAACAAAAACAAAAAACCTAGAATCAACTTCTCAATTCCAAGAAGTGCGCGCTAATTTTCACCACAGGTAGTAGAAGTGTGTGAAAGAGAGTGTTTAATTTTTTTTTTCCAGAGATTAGAAAAAATGGATGATGTCAAAAAAGCCTATTATTCTCTATTCACCATCGCCTAGACTATAAGGGCCTTGAAAGCAGATTTAACCATACCTTGTACCAAGCCTTTCATTATCTGTCTGTAGAGGGCCAAATGGTATCAGGTTGTTTACAGATTATGCAGTTTCTGTTATTCAGTTAGCAAGAAGGTAGAAAGGTTGTTGCTATAAGCAGCTATAATTGTCAGGAAAGTTAGATCATATATTAGTTAATTATTGTAACTGCTAGTTAGCTAAAGTGCATTAGTATAGTATAAAAGCAGTTTGTAGGTATATGTACAGTAAATATTCAGAGAATAGATAAATTTTCTGAATTGTGAAGAAGTTTCTTTACACTCTTGTACACTCTCCTTCAATTGAAATCCAACTAAAATACGTATGATTTGACAACCAACCAAAGATATTGGGATAGGAGTTACTATATATGCCATCGAGCAATAGTTCAAATCGCAGAAAATCTCAACCCCAACGCCCATGGCTCTCAAGTTCAAGCCCCAAGAGAAACCAGAAAGGAAAGGAACAGCTAAGTACTGCCAATGTTAAAACTTCAAAGAAACTGATTTCGTTGCTCTTGCTATCCAAACCAACTAATCTTTATTCCTTGGGAAACCATAAAAGTTCGGTGATTCTTATTTATATGCAATAGTTTGATCTAGCAAAATTACAAAGCAATAATCCAAAGTCCAAGCAACACAACTCATAAGGAATGCCCTATGTGAACAGGGAGAAAGGCCCCTATGAAGCATATGCCTTATCCACCTCAATGTTAATTCTTCAGCCAGAAGTATGAAAAATGGAAGCTCAAAATGTCAATCAATCAGCCCAGGATTCTTAAATAGCATGATGCACTTACATGTAAAAGAACACTATAATCCTGAGCTCATTTCACCTTCCACAGTTCCAGTCACATATTTATACGTTATAAAGTTATTGAATAAGAACAGTTCATCAAAAAAAAAAAAAACTACACAATGTGATAAATACCCAAAAGTCCACAATTATGTGAATTGAAGTAAATTTCAAATCTTCTATTCAAGTTTCAAGTTCTAGTCAACAAAAGCGAGATAACTAAATAACTATGAATATGTGAAGCATAATCAACCAACTGACCTCTAATGTTGATTTCCATGTATGTGCAGAAAACAATGAGAGAAGTGCTGCCAGAGATGACATAATAATGTAAACTCTCAAGAAACTTGCTCGGCTCCGCCTTCGACCTTCAAAAAGTGAAAAGAATCAGAATTGCCATGTACTAGTAAAACTCAAGTAACCAAAGAAAAGAAGTAGAATGCAATAACCAACCTAATTCCCCAATAAGAAGGGATAACAAGCCAGCAGAAAAAGACCAAATAGGGAGTGCTTTCAGGCCCTTCTCGTTGGATATTGACATGACTGTTGACAACAATCCTATCAATTGGATAACGGCCTATATCAAAATGCAAATTATATCAAGAACTAGGAACTCTAGGGCTGGAAAAAAGGACATTGATAATTATGATTGAAAGAAAGGAACACCCAAATGCGCACAAGGAACTCCAGAGCTGGAATAGTTACAATGTTACAGGAAAAAGAAAAGAAAAGCACAGAGTATCTGTAATTGGGAAAGAGTCATTCTCTTTGCTTCAAATATCTACACAACTAACAATAGAAAAGGGGGGGAAAAAACTCCAGCTCCTTGACATGTAATTTCAAATAAGATTCGTTTGGCACAATCTTGCCCATATACTAAAATAGAGGAAATGGTGCATTTCAAAGTTGGACTCAACCAATACTAAAATGATTAAAAATCCTAGTGAAGTGAAAGAGTGAACAAAAGTAGAACCTGGGTCATGATGAGGGCATAGAGACGAGACTTCCCTTTCGCTACTTGGGTATAACCTGAAACGAAACTAGGAAAAGTCACTCCTTTCAAGTTAAAAGAAGAATCCAAATCGAATATGCGATACAAATGAAAAAGGGGGAAACATACGAGAATCGACGACCATGCGGTATGAGAAATCAGAGCCGTCCGTCCCCGTTGGCCTCCCTGATTTTCTCTGCTGCATCTTCTTGTTTGTTGCTATGGTTTACCGATTTCTGAGTAAACTGGTCAGGATTTGGACGGAGAAGAAAGAAAGATGGGAAACAGGACAAAGGAGACGGAAAGATACAATCGAGATAGTCAAGACGACAAAGTTAAATATTGTATTGGTAACTGTTCTGCGTACCAGTAATGGTCCAAGTTAATATTGGTAAGAAATTTTTCTAATTTATAAAATAATTTATAAAATTTTAAATATATTTTACTACTTAATTTACAATTTTTTATCAATTTTATCTCCAAAAACTTATAGTAATAAAAATTTGAAATAAAAATAATATATTTATTTTTATTAATATTATTTTTCAGATATTTCATATATAAATAATAACTATAATTACTACAAAAAAAAGTTTATTTAGTTACAAATATAAATTAGGGACTGTAAAAAATATTTAAAATATTATAATTTTATTATATGATAAATAATAATTATATTAAAATATAAAACAAAAAGAATAATATATATTCATAACCCTTTAACTATTACAATTTAGGTACAAGGGGTCAAATTTAACCCTAGGATTTACATTCTCTGGCAAATTTAACCCTAACGTTTCAATAAGAAAAGCAAAATAATCCATGCTCAACTCGACCTATCTAACACGACCTGAAATCAACATGTTTAGTCTCATTTGGCTAGAATTTCGATCAGACTTTTGATTATTAAGATTTTTGGGCTTTTGGTCATGCTTGGACTTAAGTTTCAACTTGGCCCAACTTGAAGACCAAACAGTAACTAGTTCAATCTTTTAAAATTTGTATGATTAAGGATCCAATGCTTTATTTATCATGTCACATTTCTTCAACCCTTTTTTTTTACTGCCAATATGAAAATTGGAAAGTGAGAACCAAAGAAAAGTTGGAGGAATAAATAAAGTATTTGGCCTTTTGCCTTAATCTTAAGAGTTAGGTTTTGGACTTTACTTGTCTTAGTTGGGCTTTAGAACATTTAATATTTTTAAAAGGTTGAATTTTTGGACTTCACCCGACATAAGACTTTGAATTATTTAATATTTTTAAAAAGGCTAGGCTTTGGGATTTATTTTGTCCGATTGAGTTTTATTATAATTAAGGCTTAATTAGGCTTAAATATGGTTTAAGTTGCTCAAGCGTGATTAGGAGATTAGGCTAGGGCCAAGCTTCCTAAGGCTAATAGGGGTTCAAGTTAGTTTTAAGTTCTAAAAATTATTTTGGGCTCGAACCCTATTGTCTATTGTCATTCCTAGGCATTAATAGGTCAGTTACTTAGTATCACCATTGTAAAACTTTTCCTATATTAATAAATAAAATAATTATACATAATTTTATTGACTTATTAGTATAATAGAGGAAGATTATAAACTCACAAATATCCAAAAGTTACCATAGGAGGTGATCTTCATCTACTTTGCTTTAAGGTATAAAATGTTTTTGAGTGGATGTTACAAGGCATATAATTTTTTTTATTAATGCTCTATTATTGCCTTTGGGAGGATGTGATTTTGTGACTAGAGTACAATGGTTATCAACTTTGAATGAAGTATTTATGTAACTATGGTAAATAGACTACAATATATAATTGAAAAGGGTGACAAGTAATGTTAAAAAGGAGGTCTTATTAAAAATTTCAAATTGGTTATAACAAAGAAATTTGAGAATATAATATCTAGATCATATGTTACTAATCAACTTTTATACGATTGAATTATTTTTAGGGCAACAACTTCAAGAGTTTAAGGTGGGTAAGCATAATATAGAAACGGAACATTAACAAGAATTGGGGGGATTAATGATTGAATTCAACATTGTTTTTGCATAACCATCTAGATTGTCACCTACAAGAGCCATGGTCATATAATTTTACTAAAAAAGGGTATATAAGTGATAAATGTGAGACTATATATATATATATACGTTGACAACTTTCATGTGATTGAAGTATTTTTAGAGCAACAACTTCAAGAGTTTAAAGTGAGTAACCATAATATAGAAACGGAACATTAACAAGAACTGGAGGGATTAATGCTTGAATTCAACGTTGTTTTTGCATAACCATCTAGATTGTCACCCTATAAGAGCCATGGTCATATAATTTTACTAAAAAAGGGTATAGAAGTGATAAATGCGAGACTATATATATGTTGACTTCTAAAGGAGTGTGATTGAATAACTAGTTCAAGGCTTACTCAAATAAAGGTTAATATAACATAATAATTAACCTTTTTCCTCTCCCATGATTTTAGAAAAAAAATATAAAGAGCTTAATAAGTACATTATCAATGATAAATTTTCAATTTTTGATATTGAAGAATTATATAGGCAACTTGCTTTTCTAGGTTAGATTTAAGATCTGGTTATCACCAAATTAGGATGATTCCTCCAGACATCCTAAATCAATGTTTAGAGCTTATAAGGGATATCATGAGTTCTTATTAATGCCCTTTAAACTTATAAATATACCATGAATCTTTTAAAGTTTAATGAATGAAGTGCTTAGACCTACCTGGAAGAAGTATTTTAGATTTTCAGTGATAATCAGTCTAAATTTAATCATTCAGAGATCTCTTTAAGCATCTTAGAATTACTTTGGGTTTGTTGAGGCATTATCCATTTCTAGCCAAAAGGGGTAAATTCAATTTTGAAGCTTCATATATTGAGTATGTAGGAACAAAATTTTAGCTAAGGGGGTAGTCATTAACCTAAAACAATGTAATTCGTAGTTAAATCACCTACATTTAAGACTGATAGAGAATTTATTGGGCTTTTGGGTTTAGTTGGTTACTGTCAATCATTATAGGACTAAAGTTAAAACGTTAATTGATCTTCTATGGAAGGATGTTTTAAGGTGATATATAGAGCTAGATAATCTTTAAAAATATTGGAAAAAGCCATTAACTTTGCCTTAAATTCTTGTACTACCATATGATAACAAACCCTTTACAACGAGAGTTGATGTGTATGGAGAAGGAATGGTTGTTGTCTTTATGTAAGGACACCCCTTAGTTTAGATAAGCAAGCCATTAGCACCAAAACATAAAGCCTTGTCTATTTAAGTGTTAGCACTATTTTTTGAGTGGAATAACTTTTAGCATTAACATATACCATAAAACTTCAAATAATTGCTAAAGCAAAGGATTAATACACTTTTTTAGCGAGCTTGACTTCTTAAACTGCTATGTTATGCCTTTTAAATCAATTATAATGACGGAAAATAAAAAATTATAGCAGATGCACTTTCTAGGATCACTAGTTTTGAGACATGTTAATTAATGATATCTAAGGTGCAAATTGAGAAATTGGCAGAAGTCAAAAGATAGGTAGGAGAATGTTCCAATTATTAGTGACTTGATCAATAAGTAGATTAAATTTTGATAGGAAGCTGCAGTCATTTCAAGTTAGGAAATTCAGGAATAATTAAAATAAACAGGGTATTTCCTATTCCTTCTAGTAGTATTATCTACCATACCATCTACATCACTAACAAGTTCTCCATATTCATCACTGCCATAATATTAAGACAAAACTATCTGATCTTCATCACCTACATCAGCTTCATGTGGTCCATTATCTTCATTAAGACCATTACCTTCATCTCCTTTCTCTAAATTCTCTTCAACATCTTCATCCAAACCATTACCTTTATCTCCTTGACCTAAATCCTCTTTAATGTTGTCATCGGAACCGTTACCTTCATCTCCTTGCTCTAAATCCTCTTCATCCTCTTCAACCTCCATATTTGTATCATCTTTATTCTATGTATCTGCTTCATTTTCATCCTCCATATTTGACACATTGTCTAAATTACCTATATTACCTCTAAATGCTTCATTATTAACATCCTTACCATTATCTTCAACTACATTACCCTGATTAACCTTATTACATTCATCCTCAATCACTTCAATAGGGGGTATCCACACCATGTTTAATCTAAATATCAATACCACTTGTTCTCGTCATCTGACTAACCATATCTAACACATTGGCATCATCTCGTACAACCCTCAAACCATTACAAAGTTCAAAACTAGGCATACGATAATATATCTTTTTCACATTGTTATACCCACTTCTCTTACATACATCATCCAGTTTAAAATAGCTTAGTAAGTTAGGTTCAAATTCAATTTCATCCACAAAACCACCCTTATACATAACATTATCACCCATATTAACAAAACATCTTATATGATGAAACCTAAGAGTTACTTCATCACACGTCATTATGTCAAACTAAATGACCAACCCCAAGAATACAAAGAGGCTTAGTCAGAATGTTAAAAGGAGAAACTAAGGTGAAATTGAGAAATTCAAGCCTAGCACATCATATGATACTTAACATATTCATAACAAGTCCATCAACCAACAAATTCAGAATGGTGAAAGATGAAAAGAAACACATGAAAGTTAGTGGCATTTCTTACTAACCTCATATATATAGGTATGTGGCATTGTTTACACCTATGAATCGAGAAATAGGTTCTCGCTATGATTCCTAGGCTAGTGAAAAATTTTCACATATAAACCTCATGGGAGCTGCATCACTGGTTTCCAATCTATATACTGTTAAGTCAAAAAATGACTTTACGTGTCAAATAATTTTGATGATAAACAAAGAATCAGATAAATGAAAAGCGGATGTAATAAACCTTTACAAAAAATCAGACAGAAGAAATCAGTCGATAAGGAAAATCAGACGGACGTAAAAATCAGACTGAAGTGAAAAATCAGACTGTAGCGGAAAATCAGACGAACGAAAAAAATAGACAAAACAAAAAATCAGACAGACGCAAAAATCAGACTGAAGTGGAAAATCAGACTGTAGCGGAAAATCAGACGAAAGAAAAAATCAGACGAAGCGGAAAAT
>JANVCL010000009.1:11239368-11250613 GCA_026546855.1 Erythroxylum incrassatum
TAAAATGCACAATCTTGATATATCCCCACAAATCCTAATTTGTTGCTTGCATATTAGTATTGCATTGATTTCAAGACGCGGTAAGAGATAAAATTCTAGCAACAACTAAACAGTAACATACTATAAACGTCAACAATCCATCAGCATACTACCACTGAAGCCTCTTGCAACACTCAGAAGCTGAAAAGATCAATATTAACACGAAAAGACTAACAAAAAGGGCAGACCTTCAAGTTGCAAGTAAAGTGTAAAGATATGAAAACGGGGTAGAAAGAATTTAGAGATTTCGAAACTAATATGTTTGTCTGTCACCAGAAGATTATTTCCACTCATACATGTTCAAGATTATCCCTAGCACAGAAACCAAAAATGAAGAGTAATAAAATAATTAGTAATACAAGAATTATACTGTTTAATATTTTATGCGACTTCAAGATTCAATTGGTTCATAACAACACGGATGACATTATGAAACCAAACTTTGGCAAATTCAAGGATTTTTCGACAAACCACACAAACTAACTTCTAAAAACATGGTGAGAGTGTACCGTCAATTAAACCAAAACTTTATTCCTGAAACATTAAATGCTGGCATTAGGATTATTTGAGTAGAAAAGCATAATTTCTACTTCTAATTTAAAAAGCATTAAATGCTCTATTGAAACTAAAATGTTGCTTCTTGCTTCTAAAAACCTTTGACATCGATATTCTGTAAGCATTAAATGAGTTCAGAAGCATTAGATGCTTTATGAACCATTTTGCAATTGAAAAACTCACCTCTTTCTCAGCTCCACAACTACTGAAGCGAATCAGAAAGTTCCTCCTCGATAAGCCGCCGCCTTTTTCGTTGTCGAAGCTCGGCGTAGACAGTCCAATTGCTGTGAAACCCTAGGGACCCGAAAATTTGGCAAAAGAGTTCTCTTGTTTCTTGGAGGAGCTATGTCTTTCTGTAGTCGTGACTGTTAAATGCGTGAGAATGAGTCCTATTCAGGATTTTGAGCAGCATTCTAGACTCTTCGAGGAGCCGGACCTCTGTATGCTCTCTGTTCCTTTTTTAAACATTCTTTGTATTTTTTTACTTTCGTTTTGTTTAAACAGAAGAAGAGAAAAGGTGAAATGACTAAGCATTTAATGGTTCTTTTATTAAGAATAGACTAAGAAGCCTTAAATGTCCTTGCTTTTTAAAAGCTTTGACATTGACATTCTGTAAGCTTTTAATGGTTTTGACATTAGAAGAGGTCTTTAATGCTTTATGAAATGAAAGCATTGGCATTTTAGTGGGAATAGTTCAGAACCATTTAATGCTTAATGAAATGAAAGCATTATTTAACCCAAAAAAAAAGAAATGAAAGCATTGGAATTTTAGCGGGAATGGGAGAGTCGGGGATTGAGATTTAAGTATATAAGTAGATTGATCAAACTTAAAAAGGTTAAGCCCCAATTTGGGCTTTTAGCCTACCTTGAATTACCTTGTTTATTGTAATTTAAGTACTATGAATGATTGTAAAGATCCAAACAATAATATCCAATGTTTTAAAAATCAAACAGGTTCAATCGGATTAACAGTAAGAACTTTGAATTGATCAACTTTTTGATTTAGTATTTAATTTTTTCGTTCAATTTAGTTTAATAATTTTTGTTGTTAAAAAACAATCATTTTATTAATTAATCGATCAGTTTTTGTAAGCTAATAAGTTTTAAAATCAAAATAAATAGATTTCTACTTAACTGTGTCTTTTTTAATTAAACTTTAAATTTTTTGATAGATAGAAATAATCATCTTCAATTATTTTTTAAATTATTTAATTGTATTTAATCTTGAATCAGTTTTATGATAATCTAATACCAATTAAATTTTTTAAACGTTAAACCTTTTGTTTGATTCAGTTTTTAAAATATTAACAATACTTGTCTTTTTTTTTTCAAGACAAAAATAGGTCGTTATTCAAATGGTAAAAAGATTCAATCGGAGAGCTTTGTCTATTGGCCATTCGACCATCATAAATTATCGGTGGGGTGTCTTCCTCGGCTATCTTGAATTTGATTTCTGCGATGCCATCTTCCTTTTAATAGAAATTTACATACGACATAAATAGTGACTTTTAGATTGATTAATTAATGAAGTTTTTGTAACTAGTTATCAAGAAGAAGTTTAATAAGCTATTTATGAGAGATTTATTAAGAAATTTGAACACAGTTTGGTGCCTGTGAAGCTGATAATGCTTCAATGAATAAAGCATCACTTAAAGATGAGAGTCCGATCCTTTATTTTTCAAATCAGTTGAATTTATACCTTCGTTGTCTTCAAGAGATTGCAATCGTTAAAATTGTGAATAGTATTGTTAGAATATATTTTATATATTCCTTATTTAGTTTTAGTATTTTAAATTGGACATATAAGATAATTGAAATTATTCTATAGAATGAAGATTGCATCTACAGTAAAAGTTCAAAAGGTGTGTTGCTACATATTTCTATCATGGAAGGAATCTATTTTAAGATTTTAAATCTTTGAAGATTATTCATATAAATATATATCTCCTAATTATGGAAGGAGTCTTGTGGTACATGGAAGTTGAAAATTAAAAAAAAAATCTAGAGTAGGGTATTGTGTGAAAGTGGCGTTAGTCATATGTGAGAACAAGGGGGCTGCGTAGTTTTCTTTTAGAGTTGAATTGTTTGTCTTTGAAAAACTCAATGGCATTATTGTGCACGTGGTTTTGAGCTGTTAATTAATACTAAGGAAGGGTCTTAGTTATTCAAGGATACAAGGACTGTGTAGGTGGGTGTCTTGAGAAGGGTCTTAGTTATTCAAGGATACAAGGACTGTGTAGGTGGGTGTCTTGAGAATTGAAGATAAAGTTTGTGTTGGATTATGTTTTGCCGCAGCTCTTGCTCCTAAAAGAGATTAAGTGCGTTGTTGTGGAGAGATCAAATAGCTTACTGACAACTGGTCAGCAATAATCATCTTCACCAACAGATGGTGAGTCCTTGATGGTGTCAACGGCAGCTGTTACTTTTGGATTGGAAGGAAGAAGTATTTAAAGATTGGCGTTAATTTAAGATTGGAAAAACACCTAGGAATCGTGCATGTTCTGATATATAGATGAATAATAATCGTGCGTTGGGTGAGAAAAAGCTACGGTGAAGTGAACGTTAGCCACGGTCTAGTGGTTGTCAACTTATTAATTTTCCAGACTACTTTATCTTAGTATATTGGTATTGCGACGACTTCTAGATCTATTTTAGCGGAGCTTAACTTTTTGGGAGGTTATCTTCTTTTTCTCAAGTGTATTATTATTTTGTTGTTAATTGATTGATCACTTGAGTTGTTTATCTCTTATCTTTATTATCAAGTATTATTGAAAAAATCTTCTGTTGAGGTTAACACGAATCGGTCGTGTTATTGGGTGTAAATTCTTTCACGGGAAGTGAGGTTGAGAGATAGTGCTATGGGTTGAGTGGGTCGGCTCAGTAAAGCCTTGGGTAATTCTATTGTACTTTCGTAAAAGTGATTAAGCTGGGTGAGGGCCCCGCAGACATAGGCAAGATGTTCCGAACTGCGTTACCAAATTTTCTTGTGTCTTTACTATTTCGGCTTTGCTTTTTTTATATTTTATTGGTGCCAAAGAAATCTACAGAAAACTTGCGAAACTATTTAACCCCCCTTCGATTTTTTAAATACAATGATCACTATTCCAGCTTTTAAAGTGATTTGAACAGTACCTATCCAAGCAGCTCGGTACTATTTCCCTTGGGAGCCAAGCAAAGCTATACGAACAGTTACAGATAACCTTTTCGAGAATGTAATGTAATGTCTAAATTGATATTCTAACGACGAGAGTAACTATCGATTCACTTGCAGGAAAATTTATCAAAAATATTTATAAAAAGAATTATTTTTCAGAAATGTTTAAGATCTAATGAATATTTAATTTAGATTTTGGACATATTCTTTTATTTTTTTAATAAGAATATCAGTTATGAATTGAGTTATAAATCTGTGAATAAGAGAGTGGTAATTTAACAAAAATATCCTAAGAATTAAATAATCTAAGAGTAGTATTAAAAACGAATGTAGTAATAAGAATGTCATCGATTTTTGTAGAGAATTGACTTCAGTGAGTCTGAAACTATTTATAGATGTATGTGTACTAATCTCCATTCACACCAGATCAATTCGTAAGAATAAAGTGTTGGTCAAATAAATTTTTTCATTTTTAAGACCTCTGATTAAAAGATGAGAGTGTTGAACCATTCACACCAACTATGTTAGTTTAAAGGTCGATCAGTCAGTGGATTCTTTTAAGTATTGTAATAAACAAATACCGAAAAGAAGGGACACCGAGTTTGATACATCAACCAAAAATAATGTGCCTTCCAACCAGTGGACTTGCAAAATGAAGACATTTATAAATTCTTAATTTGTCAAAGGACAACCACGAAAGAAAAAAACACTGAGACGAAGAAAGAGATGAAACTCGAGTCTTGTTTCTTGTAAGAAGCAAGATATCAGGCTGCTAATGACCTAATTAATCCTGAATCGACTGAGAGTCGTAAATTAACAAAAGAATGGTTAATGAATTAAGCAAAATCTAATAATGGATGTCACAGGAACATGGAAACTACGAAGGACATGAATATCAACATCAATAACGTAACAAGCCCAAGCTTAAGCTTAAGCTTGTTGCTTGATTTTCCTCCTGTTTTCATTTCCTTATCCTGGGATTCCACCCACAGTTTATCATTCAAATAAATTCCAACACCAGGATCTCTCATCCTTACCTCACTTCCAAGAAGAATGGAATTGTTCACCCCTTGAATGTTGTTGTTAATGTAAATGTTGATGCAGCAACAATCTTGTGGTTCGTATGTACTGCCATGGCGAATGGACATAGAAGCCCCCGCATTTCTTCCCCTCAGATGGATACCATCCAAAAAACCGTAGCTTCTTTCCGGGGCCATTTGATATTTGGTACAGGATACCACTGACAGAGATTGGGCTTCATATCAAAGTTCTTTGAAACTCATGGTCTATGTCCCTGCCTCTATTCTATACTTGCCTCGTGGGTTGCTGAGAATTTTGCTTTTCTCCGGAGAGAAGAAAAGTTACTGTCCTCTAGCTCCAACTTGCTTGATCTACAATCTAACATGTCAGTTTTCTATAACCTTTGTGGCTGCGGTCAAGCGTCGCAAACAATCTATTCATTTTCACAATATGGTATAGCCATAATAGAATAGAAAAAATTACTCGCGGAAAATTAGATTGACCCAGCGCGCAGCCTTCCTAGAAATGAAGAACAGCAACTAAATCCTCAATAACACGTAACTCAATATCCATAACTTTTCTTGCAGCCGCTCGGACAAGCAAATGTTTCTAAACTTGTTCTACGGTTTAAATTCTGATAGGAACTCGAAACCCGAATCTCTTGCAAGGTACCATCATCAGAAGTTTTAAAAAATTCATTTGCTTTTCCATGTGTTCAGAAATCTCATCCCACTACAAGAAATCAGAGAATTACCGATGGACATAACCGTCCCTAAATTCAAATATTCTGTTGGTATTAATATTTACCGACGGAATTAAACGATAGACAAAAACGTCGTTAATACAGGCATAGGTAACTTTAACAATGAAATTTCAAACGCGTTTCCGTTGGTAAGATATACCAACGGACATAATGAAACCGTTGGTATATCAGCATAAATATATCGACGGATTAACAAAAACGATCGGTAAATAAAACGAACATCTTACCGATGGTATATAATGTTCCGTCGGTAATATGGAAATACTTTTCCGACGGTATCCGTATTCCATTGATAATGTTTGAACATGTTTTCCAACCGTTTTCTCTAATCCGTCGGTGATTGAAAGTAAGACTTTTTTTTATCCCAACATTAAATTTTGTTTGATGATCTTGTAAAAAATACATAATTTCAACAGTTGTGAATTATCTGTACATATTTAATTAATTTGTTTATATATTAAATTTGTTAAAAAAAAGTTGATTGGTAATATAAAGTTCAAAATTTGTTAAGTGATAATAAAAATATTAAAGTTTACATAACATATCTTTGTAATTGAAAGCAAATGACTACAACAATCCTAATGTCCTGGTGATGGAGGGTGCTCAGAGGTGCTACCCCTCCCCTTCAGCTGCTCCAGCTCCTGTCTCAGTTGAGCTATTTGGTCCATCAATGTATCCACTATAGCTCGAAGCTCAGTGACTTCCAACGATTGTGGTTGCCTAGTAGACACTGTTGTACTGGACATGGAGGATTGCGAATAACAAGTATTCACAAATAAACTTAGCCTGAATATCCGTCCACGACGGTCCCCACCATCGACAACATCAAAATATATCTAAATCCTATCAACAGGTTGTTCCTCTTGAGACTGCTGCTAAATGGGTTGTTGTATTTGGTTATATTAGAAACCAATTTTTACATTAGTAAGGGATTATTCATAATCATAAAACTAAATTATTATAAAAGAAATAATAATAAGGGATTAAGTTCACATACAATCGGTTCTCTACATCGGCTGTTGATGAATGTCACACCGTCATACTTCTTGGTGTGAGTATGCAAAAACAACCGAGTAGGTGCAGGAGGAAGACTAAAGACTTTTCCTGCATATTTAACCTAAATGCTTATATGTGAATTATATTTAATAAAAATTTCGGCAGAGTTCTCCCTAATTTTATGATATGTCCCCCTGTTGAATAAATTAAAAAACTCAACATAGTCATATATGGCACCAAGCATTTATACCATTTCCATTATCTATAATATAACAAAGTAAAACATGTACAAAACAAGTGTGAAGTTTAGATACTTACAAGTCTTTATACATGCTCATGGTGAGTTATTGATCCTCCCGTATGTACGGGAAGACTCTCTCCTCCTAGGCCTCTATGTCTATTGGTGGAGTTATGCCCTGAGATTGTCATTGCCGCAGGGCTTCTCCAATACTCCTACCATCGACTCCATATTTGCTCCTAAATAAAACGCGGTCGTACACCAACCTTGCATATCGTACCAATGAAGTCGCGATAACGTGTATGAGCTCGCCTCTCCCATAGTCTATATATGTTGGCGTCGATACCAGAATCCCAAAAAAATATTTCTGAAGTAAGAAGAAAAAAATTTGAAGTAATATCATGTAATAATATTTATGTAATTGGTGTATATAAAGCAACATAAAACAAAACTAAATGTTTATTGTACCTCAAACTCTTGAAAGTAAAATTCCTTTGTTGCCTGAGAGATATTCTTCCACACATAACCTCAGGATCAATCCGTTCTCTAAATTTAAAATTCATATTTTTGGAACACAGTCCAGACGGAAGCAACCTAATATAAGTAGTAATTTGATAAAAAGAAAAAACTAATAAACCTATAACTTAATTAAAAATAAGTAGTCATTAATGTGATTTCACTTACAGAGTGCCATCAATTGCTATGTACTTTCTTCTTTTTTGGTCCCTGATCTTCAAGTCCACGGACGTCTCCGCCATCTGATAAATCAGTATTGGATGATATATGGATTAGGGATGGAGATACGGATGGTGTAGCATGTCGTGCAGTAGGTGATGCCTCATCTACAGCTATAGGCCCGGGAGGGGGAGGAGGTGAGTTCATGGGAGCTGTAGAATGTGACAATCCACCTACATAGTAAGTGTCGTCGATCATACCTCTAAACCTGGGCCGCATAACCTCATGCTATCTCTTTGGTCCCATACGACAAACCTGAAAATCATAGTCTAGACACTTTAGGAGTTTTGAGAAAAACCAATTTTTGTTCTTAACTTTTTCTTTGCAAATTTAAATGATTAGTGGTGGAGATCATGCAAAACTTTATCTTAAGTTGTTTATGAATGTTATTCAAGACCAAATTAAGGTTCTAAACATCAAATTAAATGGTTTAAAGTCATCATCTAGACCTAAATCCTTTAGAAAACACACATTTGAAGAGGAGGAATAGGAGGATACTAATTATGATGATTCTAGTTCTAGGATGGCTAATTCAATCAACGGCCCCCATTAAATTTTCTCACATGTTAAATAGTAAAACAATCTAAGAAAAGTAAGGTTAATACTGTGACATGCCAAGAGGACTTAATTAACCCAATAACTATCAATACAAACACTAATAGACATTCACACATGTCACATTATCCATAACATCCATACTCCACAAAGATAAGATCCAATCATAATCATCAAAGTCGATGCAATGTTGCATTCAATCAAATTCCAATAGAAAATTTTCAATCAACCCTAACTATATATAAACATTTTCCAACCAATCATAACTATAATTAAAGCTAAAAATGACAACTCAATCCAATGTAGTCTCAACAAAATTAAGGCGAGCTAATTAAACTTGTCTTGGTTTAATTAAAAATTCAATCATTACATTACCATTTGTAAAACTATCAAAAGGCAATACTCTTGCATGTGTAACAATTATTATTGTAAACTTATCTTGGTAATTTAAATCAATTAAAAGTTCAATAATTACATAACCATTTATTTAACAATCCTAAGGCAATAGTCCTTTCATAATCAAGATAAAAACATGTTTTGAAATAAAATTAATTTAATGTTAAAAGAACTTTAAGAAAATTTTCAAATTATTTTAAATCTAATTATTAAAAGGGTGTATTTTAGTTATAAAAACACTTAAGAGTTGAAATTTCCAAGTCAAGTAGGGTGAGAGTAAGAAAGAATGAAATTATTCTTTTTTCCAACAATCATTGTAATTTTTCCAAAAAGTCATTGTAATTTTTGTTATACCTAATCTTCATCATTTACATATATAAATCCTTTAAATTATCAAGAGGAAAATTTTTTGGAATTTTAAAGAAAACCTAGTAATCTCCAAACAAACTTAGGGAAACAATTGAAATTCCTTAAAATCAATTTTTTATCAAACGAGTACGTTTTATCAAACACTTGGTATGCAGTTGAAGATTCATCCCTTATTCAAGACAAATAACCAATTTGACTGGTTTAAATGATAACCAAAACAACGTCGTTTTGGTTTAAAAACAAAACGACATCATTTTGGTTTAAAAACAAAACGACATCATTTTGGTTAAGGTTTTAAGCATTTTAAGCCTTAACAAAACAACATCGTATGGTTTCAAACCTATACAACGTCGTTTTTGTAATCATTTAAACGTTTATAACTTTAATAAAATGATATCGTATGGTTTAAAACCTATACGACGTCGTTTTGGTTATCATTTAAACGTTTAAAACTTAACAAAACGACGTCGTATGGTTTCAATCCAATACGATGCCATTTTGATAATGGATGCTTGACTTGTAAACAGTAGGCAAAGAACTTGCGAGAGAGAAGAAATCGTCACCTTCTGTAGAAACAACAAACCTTAGCTTGAGCAGAAACCAAAGTGTGGTCGCATTTTGTCTTCTATATGGAGTTTTAAACGCCACGACGGATATTAATTTCAAGACTATATAGTTTTAATTTATTTCAAAGTATAATAGATCTTTTTTCCATTGTTCCTAATACCTATTTGAGATTGATCATCTTAAAGATGATTTCAATTCATTAATTGAGGTACTTTGTCACAAATAATTGATAGATCTATAAAAAATGCAACTTGTGATTAATGAGAGGAATGACCACAGCCAAAATTATTTATATGTAATAATTTGATCTTTTTTATTAAATTAAAATTTATAATAGAGATTGATGCATTATACCTTTTTATCTTTTAAATGAATAATAAGAATTTCCGATATTGGAAACTTACTGGAGGACTAAGATTCAAAAAACTAAATAAAAGATTAATAATAGGAATAAATAACTAGTACATTCATTACTATTGGGTGTTGATCACATTTGAGAAGCCACCATTTCATAATATAACTGTCTTTAAAGAAATTGTCGAGGTGCTTTTGAATATTTTGAACAACGTAATTGAATATCAGTGTGTCTTAATTTTTTCTTTAGTTTGGCTTCTAAACATTTTTGTGATAATACTTCTTTTACTATTGAAATAGCTCATCTTAAATTGTAAGTTACTAGTTTATCTTGTTTTTTTATTAAAAATAATTCTTCTACTGTTTTATTTATAAGATAAGGTAATTTTTGTATAAAGATTTGTGTATAAATTTCTTGTTTAGGGCATTTTAATTTATAATAATATTTTTATATTCACAATATATTCTTCTAAATAACAAATATCACAGATTCTTATATTTTTCTTCCTTTAGCTAAATTTTAAGAAATTCTTGATTAGATATGTAATTTAATAATCCAAAAAATTTTTGAACTTTAGTGATATTTTTTAATATCTTTGGAAATTGTTGTAATTTTTCAAGCATAAAAATGTAAAACCCCAAAACTTTCCTTTCATTGAATAAAAAAATTTTATGTCCGATGAATAGTATTTTTAGATTAATAGTAAAGTTTTGTGGGACCCAACCTCAAAATAATGTATATGGTAAGATTAGACAGCCTATAGATATAGGCCAATTGGGTTTTATGTACCAGCGTCAAAGGTACGGGGGTCACTTAATCAGTTGTGCCTAGCACACGATTGATCCATCGTTTCCTCACCAATCACAAAAAAATCATATATAACAATTAAGTACAAAAATCAAGTAAAGCACTATACCTTTATTTATCGGTCTAACCGATAAAATAAAACCTTGTCATCGCTCTAAGCTAAAAGAGAAGACATACACATATTATATATCTTGGTTATGCATATAAAAGTTCCGAAACATTATTTCATGAAATAAAAGACATCAGTTGCACTCCAAGTGCAACGAATTATTCAAAACAATGTCATTTATTAAATATCTAAGATATTAGCATCCAATTGAAATTCAATTCTACCATACGTTACCTAGGTTCAAAAATCACATACAAGTTATCATGCTTGTCCTAGGATATTGTAATCCTATTTTCGAAATATAGTTTTTTTCCCAATTCACTTCAAAAGGGGGCATACACTCTCTTAACTTCAACAATCCTTAGTACGAGCTGTGATTCATAGCTCTCGAGCCTTTATATATAAAAAGAAATATGATGAAATTACTAGTTGAACATAAATTTCATATTTATACACCATCACATAAGTGTATAAAACAAAATACTACTCCCTTCAAGCTATAGAACTCGACCATTAAACTTCTCACATGGTTACTTCCTTACTATTCACATTAGCTTTTCTTTTGCATTTTCTAAGGCATTTAATGC
>JANVCL010000009.1:11266898-11278643 GCA_026546855.1 Erythroxylum incrassatum
TGTTTGAGTTGTTATGAAGTGTTTTAGCATGAGAATAAGTGATTTTGGGAGGATTATAAGTGTTTATGATGTTAGGAGGGTTGTAGGAAGCATGAAAGAAGGTTTGGAGGGGTTTCCTTCTCGGGTCAAAAAGGAACCCTTGCTTCGCCCATGTTCGTTTCGTTTAATGGACATTTTTGGGTCATTTGGCCTCCTAAGCCCGATACATGTCCGTTAAACGGACATGCACAAAAAAGAATGTGCTTTTTGACATTGTTAGAGGCAGAATCAAGTTTTGTGATCTTCATAAAAATTGTAGCTCTTGAAGTCTACTTTCTAATGGTCAAAAAATTAAATCAATCTGACTTCTAGATTGAAAGTTATGGTGATCGCGCCAAGATAGGTTCAAATCGATTTGGGGTATAAACATGTGATTCTTTTGGTCATAACTCCCTCATCCGACCTCCAAATGAAGTGATTCTTAAAGCAATGGATTCCTAAGACATGTATTTACCTCTCCATAAAAATTTGTATAATTTGGAGTTGTTTTAGAAAATTTTCATTAAAGTAAGTGAGTGGTCGATTAGGAGAGCATGTTTAGGGTTTGAGCAGACTTGAGCTTTTTAAGCATATCTTGACCTATAGAGCTCCGAATGAGATGATTCTTATTTCAAAATAAAGAAGAGACTTAGAGCTATGATTTCTTTGAAGAAGACAAATTGAAATTCTGATTTAAAGATTTCCAAATTCTGCTCACAAGCGGGAAAATTAAGTTCAAACATGGTGACTGTTTTATGTGGGCATACCATTGAACAAATTGTGAGTGAATTTTTGGGATGTTATGTGAGAAAAAAATTATGATGGCTAATTAGGGTTCTTGGAAATAACCCTTCAAGGTAATTTGCACGCGTTTCATGGTTTTCGCAAGAGGTTAGGCTTTGGAATCAAGCGGGGTCCAACCGATGTATAAGTCTGCAAGAGCTGGGTTCCGAAAACAGGACCCAACATTAGTGGTATCAAAGCAAGAGGGTTGGGTTCCGGAAACGGTGCCAAACATAGGTGGTATCAGAGCAAGAGGGTTGGGTTCCGAAAACAAGAGCCAACAATGATGGTGGAGAAGGAGAGGAAGTCGAAGGAGAGAGAAAGGGCTTTGCGAGTGCGTAAAGGTAGAACCTTCGAGAGTGGGCGAATGGGATTTAATTCAGAGGCATGGGAAGAATCCAACCGTTAGATTAAATGGACGAATCGGATGGATTTCATCGTTGTCCATCCCGTTCATCTTTAGTATATATATATTAAAGAATTAAGCTTGGCATATAGTTCTGGTCTAATCCAACCTGACCTAACTCAATCTAAAGTTATCAAACCTGACCTAATTCGAAGCCTGATTGTCTTTACATTATAAAACTAAAACGACATCTACAATATAAAACTTATATTTTTTATATATCCTAAAATAATGTCAAGTTATACTAATGAAGCTTATGTTTTTTGTATAGTATAAAACGACATTGTTTTACACCTAGTATAAACAAGGTCGTCTTATACTATACAAAAAACATAAGCTTCATTAGTATAATTCGACATTATTTTAGGCTATATAAAAAATATAAGTTTTTTTTACACCTAGTATAAACAAGGTCATCTTACCAAGGCTAATAGCATGTTAAATTAGAAGAAATCGTTAAAATTTCTCACCAGCCAGTCACGATTACATGCTACATCTACATTTATGTTGCATTTCTATTTTGCTTTGTTCTGTGTTCCGTAAGTGACTGGGTTGGGTGTTCTTCTTTGTTAGTTCTTTTTTCATTTTAAATTATGATGTTTGTTAGAGTTTGGTAGTCAACAGTTGCCACTACCTTTGTTCTTGTTATTATATCATATTACTTGGTATATTTCTAAGATCAAAATTTTTCTTTAAAAGTAGGAGGAAATTGAGAAAATTGAAGGAAGAAGAATCTTTAGTTTCTTTTTCTTTTCAATTTGTTGCTTAATAAGGAATTCATAATCTAAAAGACGTAAATGCTACATGGTATATGTTGTTCCTTAGTTGAAGAACATGTTCTTCTTGACAATAACAAATTGAATCACTAATGTGATTCCACTTCAAGCAATTTTCTACTATTTTGTTTTTTTACAAAGGATAATAAAACAAACAAATCCCACACAACTCAAACTACAAATATCCTACTAGCGCAGTGTTCTATGGTACAAAGCTCCTTGCTTATCTCGGTGAATGAGCTCCATAATGACCGTCGGAGGCTCTTGAAGTATATGGAGGCCTGGGCCAGATAAAACTACTAAAGAAGCCAGGCTATTGGCACACTGGTTTCCTTCGCAATATACATGCTGAAAATGCACCTCCCATGCTCGATGGATTAAACCACGGTACCTACCACCAAAAAATTATCCTCAGGTAAAACTATATTGGAAGAGGAAAGAATGCTAATCACCTCTAATGAAACTACTTCAATGACAACGTGTCGATATCTAAGCATCTGTACCAATGTAAGGCCCGAGTAGACTCCCTAGAGTTACGCAGCTAGTGGTAAACCCCTTCCAATGTTCTGTAGGAATCCACCACACCACTGCCTGTGGCAGCCCCTAATTAATCCTCCAGCAGTAGTAATATTAGACCTTTGTTTAACTGCTCCATCTGTATTTAATTTGATCTAATCCTCTATCGATTTGGTCCAACCAACTAAATTGCCCATAAGCAAAACCTGTGTCTTAAACACGCAACTTTCCACAGCTCTTGCCCTGACTATCCAATAAACGTAATCCATAACAGCTTTAGTACCTTCTTCCGGCCAAACAAATTCAACCTAAAAAAAGATTTTGTTTTTCCATTGCCATAAAAACCAAGAAGCTACTCCATATATTGTAACCCACTCTACCTGCTTCACTTGTTACTGCTTCATAAGGTTGGATTTTACCCACATCCCCTCATCTTGTTGAAAAAATTATGTGTCAACTACCTCAGGAGGGAATTTACACTAGAAGGCTTTCACCCTCGAACAACCCTGTAAAGCATGCAATGTTAACTCTTCTTGCCCATAGAAATGACAACTGCTATCTGTTGTGATATGCCAAGCTACTCGCTGTTGATTGGTCATCAGTTTTCTGTTAGCCAGTAACTAAAGGGAGGCCCTAATTCGCTGGGGCTTAGCCTATTTCCAGGTTAACTCCCATATTATATTATTAGCATCCTTGTTACTAACTTCAATTAAGTCATAAGCTTGCACCATTGTAAACCTATCGTGATCAGTATGTCCTCATGCCAGCTTATCTTCCTCTATGCCTTCTACATTAGGACAGATTGCCGAAATGTCCATACATATTGTGAAAGGAAGATATTGTTGGAACAAATTCCACTGTCAGGTGCCGACTTAGTAAAATCAACAATTCTAGTGGAAAGAATGCTATCAGGAATTGGCAAGGTCACCATGAATAGCAATGGTCCCTAACCATCCACCCAATTATCTAGCTGGAAGAAAATACATCTACCATTACCCAAATTCTAATTTATACCTTGTCGTACAAACTGCTAAGTTGCAAATATCCCCCTCCAATTGACCGGAGCCCCTTTCCTATCTAGCATATGAGGGATATGATATTTATCTATTTGATTTTTTTGCCCTTATGATCTGGACCCATAAAGTTGTGGGTTGAGTAATTTAAGCCCAACCTAACTTTGTCAGTAGTGCATCATTGGAAGAACGAATGTGTTTAATGCCTAGGCCCCTTGCTTTTTTAGGCTGACACATTGTCTCTCATTTAACTAAATGCATTTTCCTATGCTTGCCCGTTGAATCCCATATAAAATCCCTCAGGATTCATTCCAAATCATCGCGAAGTTATTCTCACCGTTTGCATCGAGAAAATTGGCAGAGACAAAATTACTATTTAGGTTAAAGTAACTCGCCCCGCTAGAGACAAAAAACTTTGCACGCCATCTTGTAAGTTTCTGTTGTGCTTTATCGAGGATGTACTGGTGTGTATTCCTCTTTGTACGCTCATGAATCAATAGAACTCCTAAATATTTTCCAAGGATGTTCGTACATGTAATGTGTAGGGCTTGACTGAGGTGACGCGCATTTTCTTGAGAAACGTTCTTAGAGAAAAATTTTGAGTTTTAGCATTATTAACTTTCTGTCCAGACGTTTTACGAAACACCTCCAAAGTCCTTGCTATCACTTGCATATGTGATTCCGTAACTTCAACAAATAGAACGAGGTCATCTTTAAAGAAAAGATGGGACATGTGAGGTCCTGTAGGACTTAGCTTTATCAATTTCCAAAGTCGTGTCCTACCTCCTTCGAAATAAGGTTACATAGTCTTTCCATGTATAACACAAAAAGATAAGGCGAGAGTAGATCACCTTGTCAAATACCCCTTGAGGGACTTAAAGGATCAGTAAAGGTACCTAGCCAAGTGACTTGTATAGACACAGTCGTCACACACTTCATAATGACACTGATTAAATTTTCAGGTATCCTAATGTCCATTAAAGTGTTTTGTATAAAATCCCAACGAAGCCGGTCGCATGTTTTTTTCCAAATCTACCTTGATAGCAAAGTACCTTGTCTTCCTCTTTTTCTTTCACATCGAATGAATGACCTCCTAAGTGATGAGAATATTATTGGTTATCTGCTTGCTAGGTATAAAACTGCATTGATTCACCTCCACTAGATGATCCAGATAGTTTTTCAATCGATTCACGATAACTTTATAAATAATCTTGTAAAGCACAATACAGAGGCTAATTGGTCGATATTGAGAGCTATTATTCAAAGAGGGGATTTTGGGGATCAATACCAGAATGGTTTGATTCCCATCCTTTTCCCATTGTTCCAGTCAGAAGACTTCCTGGATATACTCCACCACTTTTGGCCCTACCTTCCCCCATTGATTTTGAAAAAATAATGCATTGAAACCATCTACACTATGGGCTTTATTTGGATCATGTCAAAAATCACCGTCTTGCTTTCAGTTTCATCGATTGGAAGGGTTAGTCATGAACTCTTTCATCCGATAGCGAAGGAAAAGCTCCTAATATAAAAAATCGGTGCATATTTCCATCTTTGTTATTATAAAGTTGGACAAAAAAACATCCTGGCTAATAGACGCAGTTGCTCTGGATCATATATCAGTGACCCATTGGAATCAGTAAACCACTCTGTCTTCATTTTCTTTCTTTTTGATAGAGTGATAGTGTGGTAATATTTGGTATTCTGATTACCCTTTGAAATCCATTCACATCTAGCTCTCTAGTGCCAAAAAAATTCATCCTCATATAGTACCTGCATCAGTTCCCTACTCAGCTTTTCCTCCAAGACTAAAATTGAATCCAAATTGCTAACCTCCATAGCCCTATGAATTCCTTCCAACTATGCTAACAGCCTTTTTTTCGATGGAATATATTACCAAATACTAACTTATTCTATCTTATAAGGTGATTAGAAAATTAGGCTAAAGATTTACTCAATGTCTACTCTACTGATAACCAATGCTCTGCTACCACATCATCAAAACCTACATGTGTTAGTCAAGCATTTTGGAATCAAAACACTGGAATCCCTCTTATTCTTGGTTGGGGTCTTTGTAAATGAATCAGCCTAGGTCTATGATTTGAACCAAGAAAGGGTAAATGATGATTCACTGTTTGAGGAAAATTCTGTAGCCAAGACGTCGAATCAAAAACTCTATCCAACCTAGCTTGTATCATTCCTCTCCGCCACGTAAACTTTGATCCAACAAATCCCAATATGAGGAAACAATACCCCTAACTTTTTGATTAATCATATCAAAATTTCGAGGATGAAATTTATTAAGGGGGAGAACTATAACATCCCGTTTCTATACTAAGGGTTAAAATCCAAGATTTCTGAAAATGAGAAATAGCAATGAGAGATTAGAAAAATGCATTTCATACTTATGCATAATGTTAGCATACACACACATGAACGTGAATTTTGCACACATTATGATGATTTGTTCATGCACTTATTTGACATGTCAGGTATATATGATTGTTTTAATGGGAGTATAATATAAATTATGGATTATGTGTCTAAAAAAATTTGAGTTGATGTGTATAAGTAGTGATTTAGAATTTTTGGTGAAATTTACGAATTTTCTGGAATTAAGGGTTCTTTGGACTAGGAAAAATGCCAAATGGCGAGACAATTGATAAATAGTAGCAGAAATAAGTGTCAGATGGCAGTAGAAATTTTGGTCAATGACACGAGGATTTAATGATATACGTCATTAAAATTGGGAGTCAATTGATTAGAATTGTTACACAAATGTACTATAAAAGATCAAAAGAGGACCATGAGAAAGTGACAAGTGTCACTTACCACATCACTTGTCTTAACCCACGATTTTTATTAAGTGAAATACCCATTCCCATTTTGGTCTTTCACTTGCTATTTACTCCTCTCTTTGTTACCTTCTCTCATATTCATCTTCTTTATTTTCTTCATCCTTGAAACTTACTTCTCACCCCATCCACGTTGAAGCTTACTTTCACCTTTCATTTGCTACTATTATTTTGTTGTCTTCATCATTTCTTACTAAAGACCGAACCCTACCATCTTTGAATGTTGATGATCAAATGATACTAGAGAAGCTAGGGTTAAGTGTTATTTGAAGATCTTGGAGTAAATAAGTAAGTATAAATCATTACTCTTCTTTATTTGTTGAATGAAACATATTTTGATGACAGTTAAGAGTTAAATGATCATAAAATAGGGATGGGTACATACTGAAGCGTGAACAAGAAATATGGGTAAATCCATTTCTGGCTTTTATATGTACGATGATCAATATTTCATAACTTGTTGTTGAGATGATTTGAGTTAGAATGATCATTAAAAATAGTGTAGGAAAAAGTCCATAAAATTTGATAGATAAACAAATGGGTTTTATATTTTGTTTCCTTGGTGTATAAACATGGATCTCTTTGAGTGTTGTAAAGATAAGTTAAAATAAGTTTGATGCTAATGAAAAAGATTACTATGGTATCTTGAAATGGGAAGAATTAGTGTGAAAATGATACTAAATACGTAAATTTTAGCAAGTTTGTCTATTACGGTCGTGCATAAGCACGATCATGACAGAGGGGAAAAACCAAGTAGTACACGATTGTGCACAAGCAAGATTGTGACAGAGGGGAAACACCAGGTAGTGCACGATCATGCACAAGCACGATTGTGATAGAGAGGAAACATGCACGATCGTGATAAAGAGGAAACATCAGGTAGTGTACGATCTTGCACAAACACAATTGTGATAGAGAGGAAACATGCACGATCGTGACAAAGAGGAAACATCAGGTAGTTCACGATCTTGCACAAGCACGATAGTGACAAAGAAGGTACACTGTTGTTTGACAGCTTTCAACACTCTTCACTCTTTTGACCACAACTCCTTCTTTGAACCTCCGATTGACTTGAAATTTAAACCACAAGCTCCTCACACATTGTCCTTCCTCTCTACCAGAATTAATTTTCATCTGAATTAACTAGGAAAGGATTGGTAAATGGTTGATTGATGAGTTTAGGATGAAAATGATGAAGTGTGATGGAATATGTTAAATGGAGTGTTTTCACTAAACAAGCATCTGTATTTTGGCCAGATCTTGATTTGTAGATATAAAAATTGGACTATATTTAATTAATATTAGACTAGAGACATATGGATACAATTTAATGAAGGAATTGAATTTGAATTATATCTTTAATGCTTTCAAATTTTGGCTTGAAGTTGAGTACAGTGTGCGATCGTAGTTTGGGAACAATCTGTAGTATTTTAGGTATAATTTATAGAATAATGAACTAAACTCCATGAAATTGATTTCATTAGAAACTTAAGACATAAAAGAATATTGCTTTAGAAGAATATATTGCCTAAATACGTCATCTTCTTCTTCAAAATTACCATTCAAGACCCAAAAATCTTAAAATCTACCTTAAAAAAGCTAGAATGATGCTTGGATTAAGTAACTAAATGTGTAATATGTATGAGGTGATAATTAAGGTTGTAGATTTTTGAATGAATTGTTGATATCAAAGTACCAAAGGCATGAGTATAATGGTAATGAAGATGTTCATATGATTATAGTTGTGATTGAAAAAAGTTGAGTAATATGTGTTAAGTAAAGGTGAATGAGAATTGGATATTATGAGAACATATAATGCTAGAAAAGAAATGATGAGTAATTGATTAATGATATTAGAATAACCAAGTGTTCTTTAGGTGTAAACCTAAGTTTAATTTAGACATATATGAGTTATGAAGTGTGAAAGATCATAAGATGTGAATTAAAGAAATATACTCGGGAATAGTCAAATTGAGCTTGCATTATATATTATACATTATATATTACATAAATACATATATGTATAATGAAATGTTTATCTGGTTGTGCAATTAGTAATGTTAATACGTAGGATAGAACGTCAACATCCAGATGTTTCTGGATTTTAGAAGCAAATGCTAATCTGGAGTGTACTGTGAGTCGACCTAGTTGGTCTCACTTTCATTGTTTGTTCTTTTCTAAATTTTTTGATTGAATTACTACTGATATCATTGATGTGAATGTGTTGATTTTGGACAATAAATGTCTGAGGCGTTTGATGCCTGTAAATTCATTAGAAGTGCTCTTTGAATGTGAATTTGATTGAATAAGTGATACTCAACATTATTATTGAATGTTAGACCAAGGTTCGATGATAAATGTGAATATGAATGTGAAACTAAAATCAAGTGACTGATAGAATATATGTGAATGTGACGCATTTCATTACATGAATGCATGACAACATAAAGGTTGTTGTGACCAGAATATCCACAAAAAAGAGCTAAAAGTTCAGAATGTGAAAAAGGGCTTAAAGTTCAGAATGTGGAAAGAGCCTCTAGCTCACTATGTAAAATAGGATTTGTATCCTCAACGGATAAGGGACAGTTATTAATGAGCTCAGTATCTACAATGGATACAGGATATTTATAAGTACTCGGTCACAACAATAAAAATTGAAAGTGAGTCTCATAAGCATTGCATATGCATCTAATATATATGTTTTAAATGGTTGAAATAAATAGTTTGAATGATTTCTGAATGTGAAATATGATTTATGTGAATATAAAATGTATGTGACTCAATATGTTGAATTGAAGAAGTGATGTAAATTTTGTGAGCATATGAATTAATGTGTTATATGATTGAGTTAGCCATTGAGGATGGTTCACTCACTAAGTTCGCAAAACTCAATCCAGAATTTGCAACAATTTTTAGGCTTAAAGAAGATTTCCAATTAGACAAATTGGAGTTTAGCCACTGCATTCAGATAAAAGATAGAGGTCGAGATCAGTTCACATCTACATAGATTTTTCATTATTTTGTATTAAAAATGTATTCCGCAATTATTGTATCACGTGTATCTGAATAATTCTATTTTGTAATGATTTTCCAAATTGGAAATCTTTGTAAATAAGGTTGATCAATAAGTGTAATAAAAATTATGACTATGATGTTTATAAAAAAAATGGGCCCAATTTGATTAGTGGTTTTAGATAATATGTGTGAGATTTAAAAAATTATAATGAGTTCGATTAACTGACTATCCTAGCTCACCACCTTTGTAGAGTGTATTCTTGAATACTATCAGTTTGTTCGGGGATATGCACTACGAGAGTGGGGTGCTACATTATGACAACAACAAATCAAGGTTTTGATAGTTAATATGGTCATTGGTAATAGTTGATAACAAATGATTTAGGATATTGCTTACCTCACTCTAACCAACCTTCAAGATCCCAACTCAAAACATTTTAAAGAAAGGCATTTTAAAGATATACGGGGAATAAAACAAAGAAATATTTAAAATGTATTAAAGGACGGGTTATTATCACATTGGACATTTAGATAATCGATAAACAAAACAAGGGTTTTATGGCAGTGATGGCACTCCATATTGATAACGATTAAACTTTATATATTACACAACTAAGGTAAGTTATGTCCTTTAATATTGTTATCATTTATTTTTTGATTATGTTATGATTGATATTTGTTTAAATTTGTGAATGGTAAGTTCATTTATGTGTCGACACCACATAAAAATAAAAGGTTGACAACCGTGTTAGTTAAGTATTTAATGGATTGAAATATGGACACCAAGTTATCTACCATAACACTCAACAATTTTAACAAAAAAAAATGTTATTCAGAGGGTGAAGAATAAGTTACGAGTTAAGAGCTTGTTATTTGATAAGCAGTTGTTCCATATGCATTGTTTTACGCATAATTTGAATTTGAATATGGAGGATAGATTGGATATGATATGTAGCATCCCACTCCCGCAAGACCCGAACCCGACATCGACGGTGATATCCAGGTCTGTGTCTACGAAGGTGGCATACTAGGCACTCGATCAATTACAAGTCGGTATATATATATATATATTTGAAACGCTAACATTGCGAAAGTCCATTTCAAATGTGGGCCACATATTTTAAAAGTCGATAAACCATTGTTTCCAATACGTTACAATCAATACAATTTCAATAATCAATTTTGGGCCCAATTTCATTATAACCTTTTTTCGATACACAAACATTTATCATCATTTCCCATTTGTAACAATTTGTATGGACAGAAATATCCATATTGTAAGAAAACTCATTACAAAAATTCCCATACATCATCATTTATTACAAACTCTGTACATAATTCGTGGAATACACTCTTTACAAAATAAGAACTATCCTAATGCAGACGCGAACTGATCTCAACCTCTAACTTTCCCCTGTGAGCAGTAAGTATACTCCCGTTGCCTAACGGGGTATTCTTTTGAGTCTTGAAAAAAATAGATGCAATTTTTGGGTGAGTTTTTGCAAACTCAGTGAGTGACCATCATTGATGGTTCACCCAGTCACGTAACACATAATTTCAATCCCATTATGTCACATTTCATATTCACTATCACACTTCACATTCAAATTCTATACTATTTCGCATTCACTTTCAATACAACTTCACATTTCTATTTAATACAATTGCACATTTACACTCAATACAGTTCCACACTCCCATTCTATACAAATTCACATTCCCATTCAACACAAATTCACATTCCCATTCAATACAATTACACATTCCCATTCAATACACTTTCACATTTACATATTCTATACACATTCACATTCCCATTCAATACAATTTCACACTCTTCATATTATGCACAAGTACATGAGACCCATTTTCCATTTATTTCTTTGTTTTGACCGAGTGCCTAAATTGTCCCATAAGGGCTCATTGTAAACTGTCCCATATAGGGCTCATTGTAAACTGTCCCATATAGGGCTTATTGTAAACTGTCCCATATAGGGCTCATTAACGTTGAGCCTGAGGCTCTGAATCATTATCTGAGCACTAAGCTCATTTTCACTTGTTGAGCTTAGCTTTATTCGGTGGCTACTCTGGTCACAACTCCCGTTATGTTTCATTTATTCATGCAATGAAATGTATTGCTCATATTTGCATACGCTTGTTCATTCACAATCACTTAATCATTGGACCGTAGTCCGGCATTCAACTTGTAGTTGAGAACTCACATTTTCATTCATATGCAATTATGCATGCAAAACAATTTAACAATCGCATTCTGTACACTTAGTCCGTCCAATTCACATTCAATGAGCACTTCAATAACACAATTCCCAGTACACAGTCATCGGACCTCCTGTCCGGAACCC
>JANVCL010000009.1:11284998-11296205 GCA_026546855.1 Erythroxylum incrassatum
GGTAATTCTTGTGCCAAATTAAACAAGAGTCATAGAGCTATGATTTACATGAAGAAGTCAAATTGAAATTAAGGTTTAAAGTTTTCCGAATTCTGTTTGCAAGCAGGAGAAATGAGTTCAGGCATGTGACTGTTTTTATTTGGGCGCACTATTGAGCAATTTATGATTTGATTTTTGGATTGTTATAAGTATGAAGATGAATTGATGATGTCTATATGGATTCAAAGATGAAAAAAGAATTATAACCCTTCAAAGTAATACGCACGCTCAAGTTTCACGATTTTAAGCAAGAGAGTTGGGTTCCGGAATCGGGATCCAACAATAATTCTACAAGGGAACTACTTTAAAGTAAAATATAAAATATTGAGAACTGGCATGTGATGAAGCCAATGATTCGACTGCTTTAAGATAAAAAGAAGAGTTTGATTTAACAAAGAAGTCACCTCAAAATCAAAGAGTGAGATCAAAAAGCAATAAATACATGTTAAAATTTGTTATTGCAATAATTATGAACTAGTATAATCTTCCATTGAGATTACAAAGTTAATTAGTAAATTTGGCAATGAATTAATGCAAAATTATGAATGTTTTAGCTTCAATGTTTGCATAAACAAGTTGAATTCACTCCACAATTAGAAATTTCTCTCAAAGGGTATCTTTTTTCTAGTAATTTGAGACACCTACAAACACATGAAAAATATGCAACCCGAATACAAATCTACACACACATTGATGCCTTTTCGGGATATTATACTTTTTTATAATTTTAATTTTAAATTTTCATTTATAACGTTGTTACCTAACTTCAAATAAATGTTAACTTATGTCTTCAAGATCTTTAAATTGATCCGCAAGTTGAATTTCTAAAAATTTGTATTTCTTGCCAAGGGAATTAAATTATGGTACCTACATATAAAATTTTCATTTTGTTATGGTCTATTATAAGCTAGTTAATTTCAAATTAATAATATGCATTGTACTTATAATATTCATTAATGTTATCACCCATCCTCTTCAATAAAGTATTTATATTAAAATATTGTAACTAAAAAATCAAACGAACCATGAAAATAATAAGTTGAAATATACTAAACCAATAAGAAGTTCAGTGCTACAGCTATAATAATGGAAGTACTTAAAGTAATAGAACTTAAATTGTATTATTGGGTAACTACTTCACTCATAAAAGAAATCACCATTTAACTAGTGTAAATGCCACCATTGTTTAGAAGAAAATACTACCACTATATACAAAAAGTTACCTACGCCATAATAGTATACAAAAATGCCACAATATTATACAAAGAATATCATCACTCTATACGAAAAAATACCATAACTCTTTATAAAAGATACTATTACTTCATATAAAAAATGCTAACACTTCGAAAAAAACATAAATTTAGTCAAATTTGAAATTCATACAACTTTATATTACAAATATCATAATCATATATGAAATATATCACCACACTATACAAAACGTACCACTATTCTTTACAAAAAATTATAAACAAAAATAATATACTGATAATTATCTTGATAACTTGATTTGATTTTATCTATCTAGAATGATTTTAATCACCTTCTTGTTGGAAACAACTACAAAATGTGTTCTAAAGCCTTTCTTTTAATTGTCTGCTAACCTTAACCTAAAACTAAACTAAAACCAATCAGTCAATGGGATTAGGGTTTGATAATTATGTCCTAGGTCATGTTCATCACTTTTTCTTAAAAAAACTCAACATACAATGGTTTTATGTCTCTTATTAATCTTTATTTGACATATTTAATGTTGTCAATAAAAGATAGATGAGAAATTCATGCCTAATTTAAGATGCATTGTTCCAATAATGTATATTTTTCCTTTTTAAAATGATATAAGCTAAACAAGAATGTATCTGAGACTTTTTTATTTATTAAAAAATTAAAAAAAGGATCTCTTCCTAAACTTTTTGTATCATCTTAATAAGAGATCAAATGAGAAAGTTACCTTAATTTTGAGAAACATTGCCTAAACTTTCTGTAAGTTTTTTCAAAGAGAGAAATAGACTAGGACTTAGTCATACCCTAGACTATATATTTTTATTTACTTTTTTAAAGAAAAAATTGAAAGATAGATCATTCTAATATTTCCAGAGCATCTTGAATCATATCTTTCAGAGGTCAAATGAGAAACTTTATCCCAATGTAAGAAACATTGACTTAATAATTAATTTTTTAAAAAAAGAGACATGACTTGGGACATAGTTGTCTCCTATGTATGAATACATGTTTTTAAAAAATTTAAAAAACAAAAATTTTTAGTCTTCTTAAAATTTTCATAGAATCTTAACTTGTTTCTATTAAAGATATGATGAGAAAGTTAAGTTTAATTTAAGAAAAATTATTCAAACTATTAAAAATCATTTTCTAAAGAGAAATATAGCCTTAGACACAAGTGTTCTTCACTTTTTCTCAAAAAATCAAAAGAAAAGTTTTAGAACTCTTCCTAAGTTTTCAATGGAATCTTGAATCGTCTTCATAAAATTTGAGATAAAAAGATATACCCAATTTAAAAATACTGTCTAAATTGTTAAAAATTAAGAGAAAGATATAACTTGAGACATAACTATGTCCTTCATTTTTTCTAAAAAATCTCAAAAGATAAAAGTTATTTTTAAACTATTCTTAAACTTTTCATAACATCTTGAATCACCTCCATCAAAGGTAAAATAATAAATATATGCTCAAACTAAGATTTATTGTCCAAATCTTCAAAAAGAATTTTCTTCTTTAAAGAGAGACATCGGCTTCTACGCCTTGTTCTTTATTTTTCTCCAAATATTTAAAAAATAATTATTTTTGGGAAAAGTTGAATTCAATTAAGCCATACAAGGCAAAAAAAGGAGTACAAATACATGGAAACTTGCAAATTACAAGGGCAATGCCACTATAAGCTTACAAAAGGAATACAAACTATGGTTCTAAAGTCGGAAGTGTTTACACCCTCTAGTTAGAGCTAATGAACTGTAGGTCCTGGTACTTATGCTTGTAAATGGTAATATGAGTTCTAATAGTCTTTGTTAGTTGGTTGAAAAATTGCTCTTTGCATAGGTGTTTATCATGGAAAATGTGATTGTTTGTTACATCCTATACTGTTGTTACCAGAAATGATAGAGAAATGTAGAAAAACCATTTGATAGTTTTGTTTGGAAACTTTAGGTTAAAAAACCAAACCTTGACACTACTCAAGTCACTTGGGAAATCATTGATTAGAAATCTGTGCATTAAAGGTTTCTAAATCTCAGAGACACAGTTACATTAGAAGAATACGTGACATATGTTTTCCTCATCTTGTTTACAAAGAATGCACCAGTTTGTGAGGTACAATAATTATGCAATTCTATTAATAGTTGGTAGCTTATTTTTCATTAAAAGCAATAGATTAGTGGAAATTCATGGTAGTTGGTGACTAAATAATATAATATTAGTCTAAAGGGGAGTTTCTAAATTGTTAACAAGCATCTGTCTACATGATTGATTAGTGAATATGCCATTGGAGGTGTTCTTTCATATAACTTTGTCATATTCAGTACTGATAAATGCCTAAATAATCTCAACTTTCAATAAAATGGGGATTAGAGCTTCTCTAATGAGCCCCTTTTTTGTTAGAGCTTTTGCAACTATAGCCTTTTCTTGACTTAGTGGTGAGAGAGTTGAAGCTTCATCCATTATCTCCAGGCGGGTCAAGCGGGCGCATATCATCATTTAGGGTCCAACTAGTTCTTCATCTACAGGTAAAACCTGGGCTGCCCCAGGCTCTTACAAGAGGGGCTAGTATAGAATCGAACCTGGGACCTAACTGAAGTCAAGCTTCACTTTCAACCATCGAGCCACACCCCTTGAGGGCTTAACTTTTTTTTTGTCTAGACTAGGGTATCCACCGGTGAATCATTTCATATACATATTACAGCTCATCGATGAAGTTATAAAAATAAAGAAATAAGGTCAAATGCTAAGTTGTCACTTAACCCATCATATAATGGGATTGTCCTTTTCTCTATAAAATTTAAGGTAGGTTTCACAAATGTCCATGTTGAATTGAATTAGATGATCTCTTAATGAAACTCTACCTTCTCCAAATATGTCTATGAGTACCACTTTATCATCACTAATACCAAGCTACAAACCTTTTATGATTACTTTAGAAACATGTCGAAAATATAAATTATTATTGACTCTTTTTTTAATACTAGTTACACACAAAACTAAATTAAAAAATAATTTCATTTGAATAAAAAACTTAATCAATTAACATGTGCAGCTACCACAACCTAAATTAAGCTAATTAGTTCTCAAGAGATGCCTTGTTTTAGTCTCTCATTCTATTAGAAATTCCCTTTTATGTCCATTGATATCTTCAAATCAGTACGTTGCTTATTACATGACATATTCTACTGCATAGTTCTCCATTTATCAATATATATTCACCATATGTAATCTTTATGGCTCCACTTGTAAAAGAACACTTGCACCTTGTAGAGTATAACTAGTTAAGTGAAATGAGATTTATAAGAAAATTTGAGACACACATCAAACTACTTAAAGTTTAAACTACGAACATTCTAATTTTTATTGTTGCAATACTAATAATCGTACAATATGAACTATCATTCAAAAATTCATGACTTTCTTTTTATTTTTAAAACTAATCAAACTATTACTACCTAGAGCATATGTAGACTTCACATCCATATTCTAAATAATCACTCCATTTGAAAAATAGTGATGATAATTTCTTTAGAAGTTAAGTGAAATTCTTTGTAGTAATAATAAATAATACTTACTACCTCAAACTTTTGACATATCTTTCTTGCTATAATCACGAGATATCTTCCTTTTCTATATAGTGTTACCATCAACATTCCTTGTACATCTCCAATGTTTTGCCTTTTAAGTTTTATATAATAATAAAGATGCTTTACTATGATCAAGATTCATTATATACTTATATTTATTAATGTTTTGACTAAACCATCATCTTAGGCAAAGTAAAAGGCAAAAATGCCTTATCTTCTTCTTTAACCTTGATACCAGCTTTTTGTGGTTGATCTATGAGATGTTGAACAGACTACGATGATCCATGAGATTTTTGCCTTTTTACATCTTTAACGATACAATTATGGCTTCATATATAATTTATGATGGTTAGACTCTTTGCTAGATTAAAAGTTCTCAAATTTTTAAAAATTTTTGTTGATCAATCTTTATAAATAATGTTATTACTAATGTTATGTACGAAATAGGGTTTTATTATGCTAACACAACGAGCTTTTAACTCTTCCCATTTCGTTTCTTTTTTTGGTTGTTATGGTTTTTCATCTTTATCTTTCAAAACTTTTATCTGACCTTGTTAGACGAGGATATCCTTTATGCTTTATTACCAAACATTGAAATTTGCACTTCACTCGAATTGCGCTATAGTAAAACTAATCATTAATGTTAATTGAATTAACTACATAAATTAAATGTAGGAAGTGCCAAGATAAAATTACTTCCATAAATAAATAAACAGAAAATAGGATTTTGAAAATAAATATGAACACATGTTAAGAAATTTTATGAAGTTCAGAAACATTACTAGTTTACACATAAAGCTATTGCTTTTCTTTTCTTAGAACAATAAACAAGATAACTATACCCTTTGGAAAGTTTTCCACACCTAAAGTCCTTTTAATCCCATTTTTAACCTTTAAAATATGCCCTCAAATACCTCACTTTTATTATAAATAATTTTTCACTCAAGATTCTATTTATAATGAAAGATAGGTCCTACATAATGATAAAATGTTATCTTGATATATTAATTGATATTATCTCCTTTGTTTTGGGTTTATTTTGATGCTTAAATATTAAAATTAATGTTTGTTTTGTTTTAAGAGATGAATAGTAGAGATTGGATCAAGTTAGGAAATTGTTGATGATAATCAAGAATGTTGGATGAAGTGAAGAGATTGCTGCAGTAGATAAGGCTAATCACTTGAAGAGTTGGAGTTTAACTAGGAACCTTCTTTCTATCCCTATCATGTAGGAATCTGAATTTGTTTTAGATAGACATCTTTACAAGATAGAATTAGGTTAGGATTAGATCAAGAAAACCCTATAAAAGGGACGTTTCTCACAATAGAATGAATCATTCTCTTCTTACTTTTCTCTTAATTTTTTTATCATTCTTCTATTTTTATGATTGGAGAAAAAGCCATATATGTTAAACTCAACTATTTTGATTCAAGGGAATGCGATATTCTAGTTGTAATCTTGTGAGGTTTTATGTTCTAAACATTTAATTAATGTTTTAATTCAAGTATTTCTTATTTTGAGTTCTTATATTTGATGAACTATTAATATTGATTAATCTAACAATTTAATTTAATGTTGATTATTATATCGCTATACATAAATTCAATGATTTGTAATTGCCATGAAGGAATGGTATAATTAGCAAATAGGTCATTTATGAATTTGCATATTTAACTTATGATAAACAAGAAAACAAAATTGAATAGTTATAGCTATCTTAGTTATTTAATTTAGGGTTTAGTATTTTTCACTAAGCTTATTACTATCATTTATTTGATATGGAATGTTATCACACTCAAGCAATGGATGGTTAGTTTTGGTTTGGATGCTAGGTTTAAACCAATTAATTTAGGAAATTTTAAGACTTATTGTGGCTATCCTAATATGTTTCAGACTAACTAGTTGAATTGTTACACTTATTCTTTTTAGACCAATGATCAATGTTACAATTAGATGAGATCTTTTCCTTGAATCAGAGTTGCGTATTCTTGAATTTATCCCTTTTATTTCAGTTAATTTATTTTGATTGCTCGTTAACTTTGTTTAATCAATTAATTAGTCCAACCACCCCCACCCAATTTATTTTATTAAGAAACTAGTGTTTAGTTCTATAGGGATTCGACCTGGTTCCACGACTACTACAAGACGTTTGGACAATCAAAAATTTGGGGGCTTTGACAACTCGACCAAAATTTGGCACTATTGCTTAGGAACTACTTTAGTTTCTTAGTTTTGTTGTGTTATTTTATAGTTACCACTAATGTCTTTTCTTCCATGACTCGTGCTTCTCAAACAGTTAAATTACAATATAATCCAGAAATTGAGAAACAATGCATCATTTGAGAAAAGAGACTAAACGAGGAAGCGGTCATTCGGCTTCAGACGTGAAAATTGAAGGAGATCTAACAATTGGCGACGAGTCTAATTTTCAAGAAGTGAAAGACAACCCTAGAATGTTGAGGGAGTTAGCGGCACTGAATTTGAATCAATAACTCTTATTCATACAATTCTAGATGTTAAGGTAGATTTCAAATTGAAATCTAGTTTGATTCATTTACCCCCTATTTTTTTCTTACAGGTGAAGATCCATATAAACACATGAAATTATAAACACCTAAAGGAATTTCATATTGTCTGCTCTAGAATGAAGCCACAAGGGATGACAGAAAAATAAATTAATCTCACAGCCTTTCCATTCTTATTGAAAGATAAGGCAAAGGATTGGCTATATTATCTTCCACTTGGCTCAGTGACAATATGGAATGAGACGAAAAAAATATTTTTGGAGAAGTTCTTTCCTGCATCAACAGCAACGAATATCATAAAGTAGATATATTGGATTAGACAAATTACTAGAGAAACATTATATGAATATTAGGAAAGACTTAAGGAGTTACATGCCAGCTGCCCATATCATCAAATTCCTAACCAACTTTTGATTCAATACCTTTATGAAGGACTATTGGTAATGGATCGAAGTATAGTTGATGCAGCTAGTAGAGGAGCTTTAGTAAATAAAACACCTGAGGTAGTCAGACAATTAATATCAATTATAGCTAAAAATTCTCAACAGTTTGGGACAAAGATGGATAAAGTTGTTAAGCGTTTAAATGAGGTAAGTAACACTCACCTTGAGGATAAAAGTTTAGATTTAACTACTCTAGTTAGTTAAATGGTTGTAGGTCAATTGCAATCGACAAGAGTGTGTAGAATATGCTCATTCTTTGAACATCCTACAGATATGTGCCCTACATTGCAACAAGACTCTTTTCAAGAAGCTATCGCAATAGGGGGCTTTCCTATTTAACCTCAACAAAAATATGACCCATATTCCAATCACTACAATCCAAGATGGGGCGACTATCCAAACTTGAGCTATGGAAATCAAGGAGGCGAACAATGATCTCAACCTCACAATTTCCATTAACAACCTCAAGCTTCTACATATGCACAACCTCAATCTTCAAATTTAGGTATGTCTTTAGATGAAATTGTTAAGGTACGTGCTACTAATACTCAACAATTTCAACAAGAAACAAGGAAAACCTTTCAAAACTTAGGAAATCAAATCACTCAATTAGCCACCTCAATAAGTAAACTGGAAGCACAATCATCAGGAAAATTACCTTCCCAAAAGGTGGTGGATCTTAAGAAGAATGTGAGTGCAATGATTTTCAGAAGCGGTAAGGAAATTCAATCTAGAATTCCTTTACCAATGGAGGAAGAAAAGCACAATGATGGAGAAAAGAGCGAAGAACTTCCAAATCAAGAAGCAACAGAGGTATAAAAAAATGATTTACCTTCATCAATATCAATTAATGCATGTGAACTTCCTTTTCCTAGCAAGTTAGCTAAACCAAAAGAAGATAAGCATGAAAGACAGATCCTAGAAACCTTTAAAAATATGAAAATCAATATACCACTTCCTAAAGCCATCAAGAAAGTCCCAAAATACACAAAATTCTTAAAAAAGTTGTTTAAAAATAAAAGGAAGTTGAAAGACAAGGAGAGAATAATTTTGGGTAAGAATGTAGCAGTTGTTATAAATAGAAAATTACCAGAAAACTGCAAAGATCTAGATATGTTTACACTTTCATGTGTTATTGGTAATAAAAAATTGAGCTTATCATGCTAGACTTAAATGCATCTATTATTGTCAAGTCATTCTCAATTTATCAAGCTTTAAAGCTAAATTCTTTGCTAGAAACTAATGTGATTATTCAACTAGTTGGTGATTCGTATGTGAGTCCTAATAAAGGCATTGAGGATGTTTTTTCCAAGTTAATGGTTTGGTATTTCCAGTGGATTTTTACATCCTGAAAATAGATGGAGATAATGCTGAACGTTTAGCTTCAATTTTTTTGGGTAGGCTATTTATCAAAACAAATAAGATGAAAATTGATGTGGATGAGGGTACTCTTTTCGTAAAGTTTGATAGAGAGATAGTAAACTTTAATATTTTTGAATTAATGAAGCACCCTAATGATTTCCAATATGTTTATCATATGGATATTATAGATTCATTTGTGTAGGATATGTTTAAGGAAGAAAGTGTTGAAGATGAGTTAGAGTTTAAAGATAAATATGACGTTAATGAGCAAGTTGATGAAACCTGTGGAGTTGTAGAATCATTGTTAGCAATGCTAATAGATTCAGAAACTTTGATGATGAATTTACTATAACTCACAAGAAAATCTTACCTTCTGTTTAGAGGCTCTAAAGATAAAATTAAAGGTGTTACCTGATTGCCTAAATAAATTATATTTAGGTGATGGAAATTCATTACTTACAATCATTTCAAAAAGGTGGACTATAAAGCAAGAGGAAGGGCTAGTGGCATTGCTTAAGGAGTACAAAACTACAATTATATAGAAGTTAGAGAGGAGAATGCCACGTTGAGTATAATGACATTAAACAATTGCACGAGGCAACCTAGAATATGATAGCTTTTATTGATCTTGTTTTACTTATATATAGTTTGTATTTGCTTGTTATGAAGGTAATTAATGTATTGGCTTAATGTATGCTTGCAGATAAGCAAAAGTCTGATGTGGGGGAATTTGATAAGATGTTGTCTTGATATATTAATTGATATATCTCCTTTATTTTGAATTTATTTTGGTGCTTAAATATTAAATTAATGTTTGTTTTGTTTTAGGAGATGAAAAGTGGAGATTGCATCAAATTGGGACATTATTGATGATAATCATAAATTTTGGATGAAGTGAAGAGATTGCTACAGTGGATAAGATTGATCACTTAAAGAGATGGAGTTTAATTGGAAAACTTCTTTCTATCCCTGTTATATAGGAATTTGAATTTGAATTTGTTTTAAATAGACATCTTTGCAAGGTAGAATTAGATCAGGAAAACCCTATAAAAGGTATGTTCCTCACAACAAAATGAATCATTCTCTTCTTACTTTTCTCTCAATTCTTTATTTTTCTTCTATTTTTATTATTAGAGCAAAAGCCATGTGTGGCTAAACTCAATTATTTTGATTCAAGGGGATTTGATAATCTAGTTGTAACCTTATGAGGTTTTATGTTCTAAACCTTTAATTAATGTTTTAATTCAAGTATTTCTTGTTTTGAGTTCTTATATTTGATGAATGATTAATATTGATTAATCTATCAATTTAATTTAATGTTGATTATTCTATTGCTATCTATGAATTCAATGATTCGTAATTGTCATGAAGGATTGGTGCAAGTAGCAAATAGGTTATTTATGAATTTCCAAATTTAACTTATGATAAACAAGAAATTTAAATTAAATAGTTACAACTATCTCGATTATTTAATTTAGGGTTTAGTCTTTTTTACTAAGCTTATTCTTATCATTTATTTGATATGGAATGCTATCACACCTAGTCAATGGATGGTAAGTTTTGGTTTGGATGCTAGATTTGAACCAATTAATTTAGAAAATTTTAAGACTTATTATGACTATCCTAATATGTTTTAGGCTAGCTGTTTGAATTGCGATACTTATGCTTTTTAGACTGATGATCAATGCTATAATTAGATGATATTTTTCCTTTGAATCGGAGTTGCATATTGTTGAATTTATCCCTTTTATATTAAGCTAATTTATTTTAATTTATTGTTAATTTTAGTTAATCAATTAATTAATCTACCCCCAATTTATTTTATTACTCGAAATTGAGAAATTAATTTTTAGTTCTTTAAAGATGAAACCTGGTTCCATGTCTACTACAATAAGTTTGGAGACTCAAAATTATTCTGAGGGCTTCAGCAACCTGACCCCACAATAAATGTGTAACGTCGGACTTTCGGAGCCCTTTTGTGTTGTACTGTATTTGGAGATACTACTGTATATTGATATATACATATGGATGTATA
>JANVCL010000009.1:11311377-11342674 GCA_026546855.1 Erythroxylum incrassatum
AGCACAACTCTTCAACCTAATTTCTTTTTCACAACTATATTTCTTGCGTACCAGACAATCCATCCACACCTCTATATAAACTTTTAGACTTGTCTTCTCTAACTTCAACCCCATTATTTTTTCTTTCTTCTTTTCCCTTCTTCTTTAACCTAAATAATCAAAGTTGCGTCTTCTATTTCAACAAACAAAGAACAACGGTTCAGGTCGGTAAACAATTCTTTTGTCAATCACTTCTTTTTCCATTTCAACAAAACCGTTTCTTTATCTTTACAATCCATTTTTTATAGATTTCCTCCTTATTCTCTAGTGCATTCTTTCCACTACTAAGGTAAACCACTATTCCTCTTACTTTTCTGTACAACCTTCCGCTTATTTTTACTTCTCGTTTAAGTTATGAAATAATTTTGACATTTATAGACCAAGTTTATTATTTTCATGGCAGATATGAATTCCAGCTATTTCGAGCGAAAAAGATATCTTAAAAATGCCATAAAGGAGACATATCATCGTCAAAATGAGCTAGATGATTTACTTATTGAATACCATGCACGGAATAAAAAGGCACATAATAGTTCAGAAGATGGTCGCTACATCGAGATGTATCAAACTAGTCGAATGATAGAGAGAGCCAACAATCTCAAACAAGTACTGTACATGTCTAGAAGATTTTTTGAACGACAAATTAAAATGCTTCTAGATTAAACTATCTTGGTTATGTAAAGTGTTAGACACCTATCTCTAACAAAGTAATTTCATCTCATTTCTTCTCACACACAATGTTAATTTCATTATGTTTTCATATTACTGAGTTATAATTTTAAATTTGCCCCTCCTTATTATACATTTTAAATATTAACTGATAATTTCATTAGTCATAAATTTCTAATATAATTACAAAATTTTTAATCTTCCTTTATATATTTTTACATTATCAATTAAATTTACAGGACATTATTACTGCGCATTTGTGCAGTATTATTATGCTAGTAGAGTTATATTACAATATGACGGTAGATTTAAAGGCTTGCGTTTCGTTTTAAGTATAATTTAATTTTTTTTTTAAAAGTCATTATTTTTTAAAAAACCTGGATGGAATAAATATGGATATCTTTATTTTTCTGCAAACTTGATACTGATAGTGGATACAAAGCAAGAGAGAGTGAACATGTCAGAAGCTGCACAGCTCCCAATCATTGACCTCTCAATCCCTGATCGCCTCTCCACCGCCGGTTTAATCCGTCAGGTTCCAATTCTCTTCTTATAAAACTAAACTTCGTTATATCGTTGTTAGCCACTTGATTCACAAGTTTGCAGTTGTTCAATACTATCTACGATGTTATTGTTACAAGTTAACTGTCAAGTTTTGATGTTGGATTTCACTCTAGGCTTGTACGGAATATGGATTCTTTTACCTTGTGAATCATGGGGTAGAGGATGAATTGGTTGAAAAAGTTTTCCAAGAGTCTAGAAAGTTCTTCTCCTTCCCCTTGGACGAGAAGATGAAACTATATCGCAAAGAACACAGAGGTTACACGCCTTTGTATGCTGAAAAGCTTGATACCTCTTCAAGTTCCAAAGGTTTTCATTCCTTCTTTGTTTTGTTTGATGGAAAGTTTGGTGGAGCTTAATGTGCTTACGAAAGTTACACACTTCAGATGCTAATTCCGGGGGCTTTTTTGTAAAAATTGATAAGAAAGCACGGGCTTTCCTTTGTAATTTCATATAGTGTGTCAATGGGTGATGATGACGGAATTGTTCTTTTGCTGCTGTCTCTAATTTCTATATATGGATGCAGGTGACTCAAAGGAAAGCTTCTACATTGGTCGTCTGGATGCAGCTAAAAGCAACTTGAACCAATGGCGTTCACAAGGTATTGTTCTTGCTGGAGTTTAACCATGTGAGAAATCTTGACATTTTATCTTTAGCTAACATTACTTCTTGGTAAGTGGTGTATAGTTTCCTGGAATTTTAATTTTTTGGCTAGGAAATTACAGAGTGTTTTACATCTTGGAGAGCCATCATGGAATGTTACCATGATAAAGTTTTGTAAGTTCCTGTATTCCTCCTATTGTTACCTTTAGTTTTTTAAAGGTATATGCAGGTATGAGCTTCAAAGTTTTTGTAGGGGCCTTAGGTAGTTTTATGTGCATTTAATCTTCCAAGTATCTTTCTTGCATATGTTAAATATATACTTTTGCTTAAAGCTTGTATCAATCAGGAAGTTCACTTTGGCTTAACGATTAACGTTCTTTCGAGGAAAAGGCCAAATCTTGCTGGAACGTGATTTTTGGCATTTTTGTTTGCCCCCATATTTCAATTTGTTGACTATTTCCTATATATACACACACATACTTATAAGAGAGGTTTTAGAATTCCTCTCATATAGTTAGAACCACTGCTTCAGGTCTGCTGGAAAACGGTTGATTTGTTTTATAGCTTTGGCTTTGAACTTGGAAGAAGATTATTTTGAGAAAATAGGAGCCTTAGATGAACCAGAATGCTTCCTTCGCCTATTACATTATCCAGGTAAAATGGCTTAAATTTTTGGTTGATTTGAAGTTACCTCAAAGTATATATAATGACTATGTTGACTTTGTACATAAGTGAAGTAAGTGATTGGGGAAATCTTGCTCCATGCCTTAAAGAAAAACTCATTGTCTATGTTTTTTCGAAAAGCTGGATGGGTTTAATGATTCAAGAAAAATCTGCTAACTCTGTAGCTATTTATTCTTCTCTACGTTCATTATCTACATGTATTTATTGGTGAAAATAACAACTCTGAGATTTGGCAATTGATTGAATGCGAATCATCTAAGAATACGGGAACCCAAGGACCTTGCCTATTTCATGTATAAGATTCTCTGTATTTTCTTTATCTTCTTTTCAACTTAGAAATTTAAATATTTAAGATTAATTAGGAGGTTTGATCATACGACCCTCACTAATAGAGCTAGTAAGATTTGATATCAATATGAATATGGCCAATGATCATCTTATTGAAATAAGTGTGATTCATAAATACAAACACGAAAACACTAATAATGATATGAATCACCACACTCACAAAAATAAAAAGGAATATAAGTGATACGATTCTAGAGTTTGATCGCCATTAGGAAATTAGATAAGATAACAAGTTTTTAGAAAACCCAAAACAAGAGTTAATCTTAAAAGATTAAAGACATTCTCTCCAAAGGTTTGAAGGTTTTATTAATCAATAACAACAATAAAGTATTAATTACACTAATAAGAAAATCTTTTATAGGTATACAAACCTAAGAACTAGAGTTTTAAAAGGAACAACATTTTAAAATTACAAAATCCTAAGCAATTACTACAAGTGCAGTGCTTGTTCAGCTTCATAATTGACACCAGTTAGCTTTTGTAACTTTAAGAATGCGAAACACAAACGTGTTCAACATTTGTCGCACTTCATGTCTACTGTTGGTTTGCTTCTAGACCTTCTTGAAGCAAACACAATCAATATAGGACTAACACGAGTCCATATTCTGGAACACTGGTTCAAAACAGTACTAGATAGGTGTCGTATTGCCTAATTATCCAATGTCCTCCACTGTTATTCAGTCTCTAGCAACTTTTTGCATTTTCTTTGAACTACTTGCAACTTGTCTAAACATCTTTTCATGACTCCCTGACGTAGAAGCATTTGTGGCTTGATTATATGCTTCATTCCTATCATTTTTCTTCTTCTTAAAAGGATTTTTCCTCAAATTAGTATTTTCAATAGACTTGCTTTGGTGATAACAGAGCATGGGTGATCAATTTTCCATTCATGATAAAAGAATATTTGTTCTTTTACCCATCATGTATGACCCTCCCATCAAATTGCAAAGGATGCTCCAAAAGAATGTGAAATGCCACATCACATCATATCTTGTTCTTGAACATCTCCATTGAGAAAGAATCCAACACTTGCTTTGTTACTCTAACCTTCCTACTCTCATTCAACCATTGTATATTGTATGGTTTATGGTGTTTTGTAGTTGGTAGTTTCAACTTCTCCAATAATTCTCCACTAGATATATTTGTACAACGTTATGATCATATTACACACTTGCTTTTTGGTGGAACACCTCAGATGAAAGAGATTGTCTCGCTGTTCATTCATGTCATCCTCTTCCATATACATACTTGATGCCTTCTTAGTGACCAATATCTTTTCCTTTTCGGGTCTTTTGATATACTCATCATTATTAGCATTCTCCAGACTAAACATATATTATACATATCTTGGTTCGCCTCCTCTTCTTAGTTAGACACATATTCTCCATCTTTCAACAGCATCATCGCTCTCTTATTGGACCATGGTGAAGTTATATGTTTGAAGTATTGGACATCTCGATTCGTAATTGTTGAAGAGGATTCAATCTTTGCTTTGTCTCAGCTTAGCGCTTGCATTTGCAGTTAGGAGCTTTGCATCCTTTTCACTCTATGATTTATTCCATGGTGAAGAACCTACATTAAAAACAACAAAATGGAAAATAGGCGTTTTTTTTTCAGTTGTCCTATCTCATAGTCATAAGAACCATATCTTCCAACTCTACATAATGGTGTAACTCTACAACATTGGCAATTTCTAGATTTATTTCACAAATGAAACGAGCCATTGTTGCTTTGGGTCTTCCTTCACATTCTCCCTAACGATTGGTAACCTTCATCTCCTTACGTTATTCCTCCACACTTTTGAAACCTTGAGTTAATGTTTGCAGTTTTTGATAAAGACCCCAAAAATATAAACTTGGCACAAAATATGTTTTCATCACCAATTTCATTTGCTCGAACGTCCTGCTAGGCGACTCTTGATTCTTTTTCTTAGTGAGGATTTGTTGATCTCATTAATACACGACCTAATAATTAAATTCAGTGGCTGCTAGTTTAACTTTTTTCTCTTCTAAAAAGTTGTAACAATTAAACATTATCTCTACACATTTTTCTTATTCCAAATAGGCATCGGGGTTTATTCTTCTTACGATAGGTGATATCTTTATTTGAATGCTATTTATATTGTGACCCTTTTATGATACCCTAAAATAGGCTAAATTGAATCTGCCTCCTTATCTCCCTGTACTACCTCTCCACCTTTTTTTCCTCTACCATCCTTTAGGTTTAACTCCCCTTTATAGTTGACAGTACCATTAATCTCTTCATAAGCCTTAAAGTCATCCATTCTATTAGGTACAAGTGAGTTATGTTGTAGACTAGTTATTGCAATTTCATGTTTTTTCAACTTTTCCCTAACTTCACCGATGTGGCTACTGAGTTGCTCTTATTGACCTTGAATTACATTTATGATGAACTCTTAGTCTATCTCCACTCCTTCCTCATCACTTGCTTTCTAATCTTTGGATGAATTTGTGTTTTAGTTTTGAGTCATAATGAACCTGCAAGAAAACATTAGTGCCAAAAACATTTTTTCTGTATTTTTCTCATTAGTCACTTTATTTACAACCTAAAATCTTCACTAAAAGTTCTTTACAACTCGTTAATTTGCCAAGAAAAACTAGTTTTAATCTTTCCCTTTATCAAATAACTACCAAAGAGGCAAATTGAACAACAACAAAACCCAAAAAAAAACATTATTAAAAGGTAAGAAAACACGAAAACTAAAAAAAAAAGAAATTGAGTTCTACAAAACACAATTAAACCCAATAAAGAAGAAGAAGAAATCGACAAGAACGAATTAAACAGTAAGAGAAAGTAAGAACAATTAAAAAAATAGAATGTTTATGGTACGTATAATACCTTTTCCTTGTTTGAATAGGAATAATTCTTACTTAATGGATAATACAATTGCAAATTCCTTGTGTACGTTTTATGTGAGACAATTTTAGGACTTCTTTTGTAAAAACCTAGCTGATTTTCTCTTGCTTTGTTTCTTCCTTTTCTTTGATTAATTGACTAAATCAAGACATAAGAAACATGGAACTTAAGAACAATTTGTTTTTAACGAATCTTAAGAACGAAAATAACCCTAAAGAAAATTGAATGTACGAGAAGAAGACAAAAGACTATTGAAAACATAACAATATAATTTTCAAGAGCAAATCTGAATATGGAAGATCGTTCTGATACTAAATTATGACACGAACCTCACCAATAAGACTAATGAGATTCAATGACAATATGAATAGGATGAAGAATTGTTCTAGTAAAACAAGTTTGATTCAAGAATGTGACAAATTATAGAGATCATAAAGATATATGATACAAATTATATGCTTAATCATAGGGATTAAGATCGTATGATTATTGGGATTACATTCCCTAATTAGTATATCAAGTATATGTATGGACCTATTCTGCACATAATGAATTGAGAAACATAGTACTTGTTTCTCTTAAGTTTACATGGTATCGTAGCTCTTGGCTTTTGTCTCTTTTTCTTCATTAGTTTTTGCTTGAATTTTTGCCCATGAGAGTTTTGTCACCATTTTCGGATGACCATTTGATCTCACTGTCAACACTAGTAAGGGTGCCACTTGCCGATGAGCCCCACCTAAAGTTTGACTGTCAAAAGCTCTGCATGTACAGTTGTTGGCCAAAGCTTTCATAAACATCACATCACATCACATTGTACCTTATTCTTATACCTTTCAATTAAGAAAGAAACAAATACTTGCTTTGTTACCCTAATCTTTCTACTTTCATTCAACCAGTGTATATTGTATGGTGTATGGTGTTTTGTAATTGGTAGTTTCAATTTCTCCACTAATTCTACACTAGCTATATTGGTACAACATTTCCATCTATGATCATGTTATACATTCTCTGTTTAATGGAACACTTTGTATGGAAGAGATTGTCTCGCTGTTAATTCATGTCATCCTCTTCCATATACATACTTGATACCTTTCTAGTGACTAATATATTTCCTCTTCGAGTCTTTCATTATACTTATCATCACGAGCATTCTTCAAGTTAGACATGTCCTAGTTTGCCTCCTCTTCTCAATTGGACACATATTGTCCATCTTTCCTTAACATTATCACTCTCTTACTGGAACATGGTGAAGTTATGTGTCCTCTCCCTAGATACTTAAAGTGTTGGACATCTTGATTCCTAATTGTTAAAGAGGAATCAATCTTTGCTTTGTCTCAACTTGACGCTTGCATTTGCGGTTTGGTTGCTTCATATTTAAGCTACAAAGCTTTTTTGTCCTTTTCACTCTATGACCATGATGAAGAACCTGCACTAGAAATACCAAAACGATTAATAAGCATTTTTTTAAAGTTGTCTTTCTATCTTCATGGTCATGAGAGCTGCATCCTCTAACTCCTAGTGGTGTAGCACTACAACATCGGTAATTTGTAGATTTATTCCACAAATGAAATGAGCCATCATTTCTTTTCGGTCTTCCTTCACATTCACAATAACCATGGTAACTTTCATCTCTTTATATTATTTGTCCACTCTTGAAACCTTGAGTTATCGTTTATAGCTTTTGATAGAGATCCCTAAAATAGAAACTTGACACAATATTTTTTTCATCACCATTTCATCTCCTCACAGGTCTTGCTAGATAGCTTTGGATTCCTTTTCCCATTGAGGATTTGTTGGCCCCATTACTACACGGCATAATTACTAAAGTCTATGACTGCTAGTTTAAGTTTTTTCTCTTTTGAAAAGTTATAAGAATTAAACACTAGCTATTCATGTTTTTCTTACTCCAAATAGGCATCGGGGTCCATTCTTCTTACAAAAGGTGATATCATCATCTTAATGCTATTTATATTCTTATTCACCCTTTTCTCATACCCTCTTTTATAGTCTAGATTGAATATGCCCCCTTCTTGTCTCCCTATTCTACGTCTTCCACCTCTATCTCATCTATCACCCTTTAGGTTTAACTCCCCCAAATAGTTAGCAACTTTGTTAATCATTGTATAAGCTTCAAATCATCCATCCTAGTAGGTACAAGTGAGTTATGCTGTAGACTAGCTATGACAATTTCATGTTTTTTCAACTTATCCCTAAATTCACCTAATTGTCTACTATGTTGCTCATATTAAACTTAAATCAAGACACAAGAAACAAGGAATTTAAGAACAATTTGTTTGAATGAATCTTAAAAATGACAAGAACACTAAAGAAAATTGAATGTACAGGAAGAAGACAAAAGAGTATTAAAAACATAATAACATAATTTTCAAGAACAAACCTAAATATAGAAGAAGATTTTGATATGACCCTCACCAATAGGATTAATGATATTTGATGCCAACATGAATAGGACTAAGAATTATTCTAGTAAAACAAGTTTGATTCAAGAATTTTACAAATTATAGAGATCATAAAGATATATGATATATATTATATGCTTGATCATAAGGATCAAAATCCCTTAATTATAGGGATCAAATCCCCTAATTATTATTGTTATATTTCTATATATATGTCCCAATTCTATACATAATGAATTGATAAAGATAAAACCTTTTTTGTCCTAAGTTTATATGGTATCACAACTCTTGGCTTTTGTTTCTTTTTTTCATTAGTTTTTGCTTACACGTGTTTTTTTGGGTCACCCGATCCCATCAGCAGCATTAGTAAGGGTGCCACTCTGTGAGCTACCCCCTAAAGTTTCATTGTCTTTTAAACTTTTTCTTTCGAGTTTTATGTCTTTTATTTGGCCTGAACATTTGATATGTCGAATTTTTCTCTCAATTATTTAGCCTAAATATTTCTTTACCTAACCTAAATATTTTGTAATGACTTTGTTAAGATATTTTGCTAAGATATCTGATTAATTATTTTGGGCTTTATTTGTACTTGGATATATTTGATATATCAGATGTCATAAGAAGTTTACTTGGTATATGATTACTCTATCTAGGATAAGATAGGATTTAATGGAATTTTACTTGAAGTTGAATCCCAGATAAGATAGGATTTTATTTTGATATGCATGTAGATAATTGGAGATAGAGGAGCTGCATATTTTTCAATGATTTGAATTTGAGCTATCTCTTTGGCAGTTGCGTTTCTCTACATAACGTGAATTAATTGGACAACTGCTCCATCATTTTTGAGTGGAAAAAAAATGCAGTAATTTCATAAGTGTGCAGCTGTATTTTTGGGATGTTTCAGTAGTGAAACACTTATTTGATTGATAACTTTTTGGAGCTGCTGTGCATGGACCATTTAGTGATTATTCTCAAAAGTTCACTACAGATGTTGTTCGACAACTGCCCACAATTTCAGTTGATAAAGCTGCACATATAGGGAGTGTTTTTATCTCAAGTGTTTCTTTCATTTATGTTATTTTTGTTTCAATCACTTAGAATATATTTTCTTATTCATTAATCTTTTGTTGTTGCAAAAATCCTTTGTTGAGGTTAGCAAAAAGTGGTCATGTTATTGGGAGTGAAATATTTTCACTGGATGTGAGTAAGAGTGGATAGTGTCAAGGGTTGAGTGGTATCGGCTCAGTAAAGCCTTGGGTAAAACTATTGTATCACAATAAAAGTTGATTAAGCTGGGTGAGGGCCCTGCAGACGTAAACCGGGTGTGTCGAACTATGTTATCAAATTTTGGTTCTTGATTTATTCGTTGCATGTTTAATTTTTCTGTTTGCATTTTAATTCTAGAAAATTAGCAATTGTTAACACAATTGCTTTGTATTAAGCAATTGACAGAAATAGTTCAAAGTAGCTCGACAGAACAGATACATTGCAAAACCATAACCTTCGGGTGTTTCAAACTTGTTTGATTTATTTATATATTTGTTTTCTTTCTTGTTTGTGTATTTATTTACGTATTTTATCTTTTATTTTTATTTTTTACCTTGCTTTGTATTTATCTTTTATTTTTATTCTTTAACTTATTCTACATTTATTGTATTATTTATTTTATTACTTATTTTTATATTTTTATTTATATGTATTTGTTTATATTTATTTTTATTATCTTTTATTTTTATTTTTATTTTTACTTATTTTTGTTTTATTGTTTTATTATTTTATGTATATGTGTACATACAGACATATATATATTATATATATACATGTATTTATATATTTAATATTTTCTCCATGTGAGTCTTTTGGAAATAACCTCTCTATCAGTTAGGGGTAAGGTTGTGTATTACTAAACTCTCCCAGACCCTTTGTATCAACGGAGGACTTTCACTGAGTTGTTGTCGTGTTGTTCTACAGTATTTCCAAAGATGACCATCTTATAGATGATCCGCCGATTGATGGTACAAGAAAGGAATGGCTAAAAAGTAATGTTAGATTGTTCTAGCAGATTTGGAATTCATTAGATACTGAAGTGGTCAACATGATTAATCATTATGAGCATGTTAAGGAATTAATAGGTTATTTGAAGATTTTGTATTTGGAAGAAGAGAATACTTCTCATATTTATGAGATATGTAAGAGTTTTGAATAGGTTTGAAACATGATCGATCTCTTCTTTAAAAAAGGTTTATGAAGAGCTGAATGTCTTGTTACTTTTTTAAGTTATGATATGAAAGTATAACAAACTCTAATGGGAGAATATGACAATTATGAGCTTTTTGGCAAACTTTAGTTGTCAATTTGATACTACAGGGTCTTAGATTCTTTCTAGTGTGGATAAACGCCAATGCACTTACCTAATTTCATCTTTTGTTTCCTATGACCATTTGTCATCTTCTTTGTGCTCTTCTGTTGTCTCTCTTGATACTGTATCTCTTTCCAAAATTGTTCATGAGGTTTTGTCGCATCTTGGTTGGTATGCAACGATAGCAGAGATAAAAAGCTCTCAATGCTAACGTTACTTGAAACTTTTATTAATGGGAAAAAGGCTATCACTGTAAGTGGATCTTTGCAATTATTAATTCTAATGGCTTAGTGGCTCTAAAGGCTATGCTTGCACTTATGGTGTAGATTACTCTAATTTTTTGTCTCTTGTGGCTAAGTTGATATTTGTTCATTTGCTTATGTTTATGGCATCTACTTATTGTTGACCCTTACATCAGTTAAACATTAAAAATGTCTTCTTACATAGAGGCTTAAAGGAGGAGGTTTATATGGAGTAATCACCTAGGTTTATTGCTCAAGAAGAGTATAAGAAAGTGTGCCACTTCAAAGATCTGTATATAGTTTGAAATAGAGACCTTATGTTTCATTTGCAAATTTAGTCAAGCAGTTGAACAGTTTGGAATGAACAAGGTTAAGTCTGACCATTCAGGCTTCTGCAAACACTCTCCATATGAAATTATCGTTATTATATAAGTGGACAATATGTTATCATTGGTAGTGATGTCATGGGAATTTCTTCTTTAAAAATGTTTCTTCGTAGCTAGTTTCAGACAGATTATTGCACTACATATTATAGAGATATACAAATTATATGCTTAATCATAGGGATTAAGATTCCTTGATTATAGGGATTACATTTCCTAATTAGTATTGATATACTTGTATATATATGTCCCTAATCTTTACATAATGAATTGAGAAAGACAATACCTTTTTCCCCAAAGTTTACAAAGAACATAAACATGAAAACACTAAGAATGATATGAATCACCACACTTATAGAAAAGAAAAGATTGAAAGTGATATGATTATAGGGTTTGATCACCACTAGCAAATTATATAAGATTACAAGTTTTTAAAGGACTTAAAAAACAAGTTACTCTAAAAGGATTGAAGAAAATCTCTTCAATATTTTGATTGATCAATAACAATGATGAACTCACTCTTTTTACATCCAAACGATAACCTTTTAATTTTTATAGATATATAACTCCATAAACATAAAACCCTAAGATTTAGAATCTGAAAAGAAAATAACAACCTGACGTTTCAAAATCCTAAACAACTAAGACGACAAGATTAACACCTGTCTAGGAAGCACATTGGGTTTAGTTTTATTTTGAAACTTTATGGTTGTTTTTTATGGATGAGTCCAACACTGGTTATGAGTTCAACTCTAACACCAGTTTGCTTATGTTAATCATCATAAGATTGGTGCCTGACTCTAATATGACTTTAATGTCAATTAAAAAAATCAGTGAAAGACTGGTTGATTTCTGGGTCCGACATTCTATAACCTTTTTCCCTAGCTTGCTCCTTCGCTTGAATCAGTAATATTTGGCTTGACCCTAGTATCTTGAGGTAACAACGTTTTATTCCTTCCAATATCTTGAAGTAAACTAAATAGATGGTTCTAGGGTTCAAAATCCTTAGTACAAAATTGAAGTACTTAAGGCTCTAGAATTCAAGTAGCTATCCCTTGAGAAATCTTCTTGTTTTTTGGTTACAAGCTTTTGGATTGTAATATCTTTTCTCTATGATTGAACTCAGATGTAATAACTTGATAATGTAATTTTTTTTCTTTACTCTTTTCGGAAAAAGGTTTAATTCCTTACACTCCACCAATATTTTATTGAAAGTTTTTTTTTGCATTTTTTACTCTACTCCTTGTTAATGGTCCTCCATTGTTATTCAATAGATCTCCAACAAGTTTCAGTGTCTGAGTGTAGATGCTTGATTTTCGTCACTTGATATTGTTAAAGACATATTCAAATTAAGACATTGGTCCATAGCAAGCATTTTCAAAGTTAAGAGACTGTTAGTTTATCAGCCAGTTCTTTTGTGACATGGTCTCCCTTAATAATCTCAGGTGAGGGCACGCTTTCTGATGAAGGATTATGTGGAGCGTCTGCACATTCAGATTATGGGATGATCACTCTTCTGGCAACTGATGGTGTTCCAGGAATACAGGTATGCTTTCTTCAGCACAACTAGTGTGTCCATGCATATGCATATCATAAATATTATTAATTTCGAGTTAACATAATAAAATTATGAGGGGAATTAAATGTTGTAAATATATTCATTAAAATTGTAACATACTGATGATTGGAAAAGAATGTAATTGACAATGATATGCTGAATAAAATATGCATTTCGTAAATTGTACTTGTATTAATACTCTGAAAGAAAATATAAAAATCTTCTTCCTGATCACTGAGAGACATTAGTAGCATTGAAGATATATGAATTCTAGCCACATAAAGACTTGAATGCTTTATTTATTTATTTATTCGAAGTATTTAAATATTTGACCCCCCTAGTCTTGCTTTTGATCTTAATAGGTCTGCAGAGAAAAGTTCAACAAACCATGGGCCTGGGAATATGTGCCGCACATGAAAGGGTGAGTCTGCTGTCATTCTCACACCAAGGAACACATGCTTGAGAAGATTCAGTGTTCTTCAATGCCTTCCAATTTCAATCCTAACCCAAGTTATTTATGCATGCATTTGCGTTCTCTTTGTGGTCAAATAAGAAAGGTCAATTTTGTATAATGACATACGATTTATGGTACAGGTGCTATATAATGGAGTTTAGACTTTAAAATCTTTTGCTTTCTAGAATGATTTAGATAACTAGTTTCACTTGGTTTTCCTTTGCGTGAACCAGATTTACATACTGTATTCTTGAAGAATGACAATGTTACTTTATGATCCCACCTTAGGCCTCTAAATTTGAAATGACAGGGCCTTCATAGTGAACGTCGGGGACATGATGGAGAGGTGGACCAATTGTTTGTTCAGGTGGGTTATCTCATAGACAATTTCAAGATATTTATGCCTTGTTTTACCTCCTTTTTGCATTTTAACTGAGAGTTACGTCCAAGTTTACTTTTTAAGCTGGGTTACCTCATATACAATTTCAAGGCATTTCATGCCTCTTTCTACCTCTTTTGAGCATTTTAACTTTCTTGTCCACGTTTATATTTTCCTCTTTTGAGCATTTTAACTAAGTTTCTCGTCTAGGTTTATGTTTTCTTCTTTCTTTACTTTCTTGTTTCTTTTTCCCGATTTCAGTTTATTCCTATGATTTCTAGGTCCACGCTGCACCGAGTAATGCCAGAGGGACGGGAGCGATACTCTGTAAACATCTATCTGCCACTTTTGCATCATTCCTTGATATTTACTTCTAAAAGTTTGATGCCAACTTTACTAAACTCATGGTTTTGACCTGTAAAATTGTCAGTGATTTTGCTTATGCCTTGCCACTCTATAGAATTTTTTAATCTTGTGATGAGTTACTTTTCATTAGATGGTTTATCAGTCCCTATTCTTGTAGATTGATCAACAGAGAATGCTTTTATAGGATGCCTGTTGCAATTGTTAAAAAGCAGGGAAAATGATATATCTTTTCTATCAACTACTAAAGGAGAGTTTCTGTTTATTTGAGCTGTTTTTGATCAAAGTGTTAACCTATTGGATACAAAACTATGAAGTAGTTCCCGCTTTCATGAAGTGCCTTGAGTAGAACATCTAATGGTTTAGTAGCATTTGCATTCAGATCTGAGGATTGAAAACTATATTATTTAATTTATGGAGATCTGTGAATTAAAAGTTCGAATTATATATTACATTGCACCTTGAGGACTCCATTCTTCACATGCTTTGATTTCTGAATTCAGGTCTCTTTAACCAGGGGATTCGTTCTAGAGCTGAAAATGTTTCTGTTTGATAATGCAGTTGGCATTCTTCTTAGATCCCAATTCAGATTGCATTGTGGAATGCTTGGAGAGTTGTTACAATGAATCATGTCCCAAAGGGTATACTACTGAATCTGTTTACCTGGTCAGGCTTCCTTGCAGCTTACTGGTTTTGGTAGAAATGTTTAAGTGGTTCTCTTTTTTCCTCTTCTCCTTAGACCACCCATGGTTGGTGGTTTTTAAGGTGCTGCATCATTAAAAAAGTGCATCTTTTTTCGGTGAACATGGAAGTTGTTGGCTCACCTTATATAACACATTAAAAAGTGGTTTTATGTTAAAAGAACTTTTTGATTCCTAAAAGCAGCCATTCTTTTCTTCATAATGAATTTGATATTTTTCTGAGCATTCCTTTTCACTTCTTTTTATTTTTGATAATCATGCCTTGAATTCCTCATTATTCTAATCATTGGGGATTATCTATTGGTTACATTTTCTCATATTATTATTACTGTAGTAATTGTAACTTATAAAGTAAATGATATATTAACTCTTGGCATACCGTAGTAGTGATTAATGTCAAGATAAACATTATTATGTTATAATATTTCTAACTTATGAAGTAAATGATATGAACTTTATCTTGTTAAAATAATTATTAGCTAAGAAATAAATCATATAAACTATTTGTATCTCATAGTAACTGTTATGATAATGTTGTAAAGTCTGAAGGGTCGTTTGGTTTTATGTCATCTAAGGGAAACTATTCTTTCAGGTGTGAAGTATAGCAAAATCTTTGCTTTTTCTCTTTTGTTTTTGTTGCCTCTTGCTTGCTTTTAGTTTTCATCTTTGGTTAGTGTTTGTTAGGATCTTCAGGAGAGAGAGAGAGAGAGAGAGAGAGAGAGAGAGAGGATTATTCTAGGAGTTAGTTATAACTGTATGTACCTAGGGAGGTTATAAAAAGGGGGGAATAGAAGTAGGGAGGGGATAGGGAGAAAATTGTGAGAAGAAGAGTGACCGAAGGATTCAATCTTCGGAGGAGCAAATCTGCTCTGGTTAGTAAGGCAGGAGCAAATCTGCTCTGATTAGGGGGGGATACTGTGTTCCTATACGGTAGTTATATATTCACTACCACTATATTGCAATAATATAGTAAAACATCTAGTATTCTATAGACAGAGTCCTAACAGTGGTCCGACCTGCCGGATACCGAAGAGAGGGGAGGATCATCTTTTGGAGGACATCCACAAACACAACAAAAAATTCAGAGTAATATACCTTAATACCACCTAAGATGACCGATAGAGTAGAAGCATTGGAATCCCGCATGGCAAATCTGGAAGCTGGAGTGAAGGCGATTCAATCATCCATGCGGATGGCTATGGAGGAGATGCAGCGCGCATTGCTGTCGGAAATGAACAAGATACTGGGCAAGAGGCCAGAAGAGGGACAGGGAAGTGATACCGTGGGAAGGGGATCAACGATGGTGGGTGAAGGAAATACAAATCTTCCTCGACAATTAACTTCGATGGAGCATTCTTGCGACACGATGGAGAAATCGATACCAGTTGATATTCGAAGGAGGGTGCGGACGTTTGGGTCAGTGAATCGATACCAGTTGAAGAAAATAGCTAGGGCAGAAGAGGATGAGATTAGTGGCGAAGGTGGAGGTCCCGAGCAAACCAGCTCTAGGTCGCGTGTTTGGACACCAAATCGAGGGGGGTTTTTTAGAAGCAATTGGCGGGTCAGCCCGAACCGTAGGGAGACGGATCACCCACATCCAATGGGTCGTGGGCAGTCGACTGGCGGGTTTGGGGCGGGGAGAACCCGAGAGCCACCTGGGTCTCAACCCGACACCCATGCGTACCGCGGAATGGGAGTTTCCGTTCTCGCTACCCCAGCAAGCCGCTCGGAAGGTGACCGGAGGGCTTCGACGGAGAGGAATAAGAGCCTACGCCATCTCCCTTATCACGAGCTGATGGACAGAAAAGCCAAGGGCCTTTGCTTCAGGTGCGGGGAGAGATTCCACGCTCTCCACCAGTGCACCGAGAAACAGCTGCGACTCTTGCTTTTTGATGACAATGAAACGTTGACGGAGGAAGGAGAAATCATCGCGCTGGAGGCTGAAACCGAAGAAGAAAGAGAGATAGCCATAGAATGTCGAGCTATGGGAGTCTTCGGTGATAGGGAGACAGTGATACCTGAAACGCCAACTATGAGATTGGAAGGGAAATTATATGGAGTCTCTATCGTGATCCTAGTGGATAGCGAGGCCAACCATAACTTCATTTCACCGAAGTTAGCTAGTGGTCTTGGGCTGAATGTGGGACTACATAGAGCTTTGAGAATCAGTTTGGGGAATGGCCATAAGGTGGCGCTAGAGGAAGGGGAGCTGAACCAGGAGTTGAATAATTTTCTTGAACCTAATAATGTGCTGAAAAGTACCTACATTGGGAGACACAACACAACAATGGTTGGTCAAAGGAAAGAACCAGACAGTGGCACAAGCTACAAGGGAGGATGACTTGGTGAACTGGAGCCATTTTCCTCACTTCAGCCTTGAGGACAAGGCTGCTCTTCAAGGAGGCGGCAATGTTAGGATCTTCAAGAGAGAGAGAGAGAGGATTATTCTAGAAGGAGTTAGTTATAACCGTATGTACCTAGGGAGGTTATAAAAGGGTGGGGAATAGAAGTAGGGAGGAGAAGGGAGAATATTTGTGAGAAGAGTGACAGAAGGTTTATCACCTTCTGAGGAGCTTATTCAGCTCTAGTTAGGAGCAAATCTGCTCTGGTAGGGAGAAATACTATATTTCTCTACGATAGTGGTGTATACACCATAGTTATACTGCAATATTATAGTAATACTCTATTATCCTAAGGTCAGGTCTCTAACAGACACAAAATTCACTGAACATGCAAGCAATTCATCTCATCTATAACAAGAAAAATACAGAACTCACAATATAGGGAACTGGAGCATCAAGAAAATCCAGCATTGTTGTGGGGAGGATCTGCCAAATATTGAGAAAATATTTGCTAAGAACCAGCTACTGGAGGTCTGTAATCATCTGTTAATGGCTTAAGCAAAACATGCAATGAAAATTTTCAATCACCAAACCATGTAAAAGAAGAGAAAGAATGTTTCATCTCTACTATGACTATAACAACCAAGGTACTATTTGATTCTGTATCCTGGAAAGACTTTCGACTATATTCAGAATAGAAATTTATAAAGTTCAGCTCACTTAAGACAGTATCCCACATATCCAGAGTATGAAAATAACTAACGAATTGCTGATCAACGTACAAAAAGGTTAATATTTAAATTCTTTCTACTAGAAACATAACAAGGTCATGTTATAATTGATACAGCGGTATCAAAGTTCTGAAGTACTGGGATAATTTATCTCTACAGATGCTTCAAACTCTCCTGCATGCAGATCATCACCATAGAAGGTATGCATAAATGAATGCCAATAGCTGATCTTTATAGATTGCTGCTACATTTTAATGATGGTTTGGGAAAATAGCACTCTTGTTGTTCAACTTCTGCACTTACATTCTTTGGTTTCTGAGCTTCACCTCTGGGTGTTTCATATCTAAAAGGGCCATGAATACAAATTCTCAAGGTACTTGTGAATGCATTAATTTCCAACAGAAAAGCATGAGATACAGAAACATTAAAAATAGAAGACTCTAGCCACATTATATTTTGGCCTTAGCTCATCAGAAATTCAACTTCCATGATTCAAACCCCTAGAATAGATTCAAAAAATAACAAAAAAGAGGAACAGGATTTTGGACAGCTAACATCAAAGTTGTCAAGTCCAGAACTTACAGGAAGAAATAAACTCTGCCATTGAAATGGACGAATCATGGGAAGAACTGAAAGCACGATAGCAGATAGGACACCCTGCAGGAATTTGGAACTAGTGTCAGCAATCTTTAGTTAATCATTATGAAGCCTGTTGAGCATCAAGAACTTTCAAAATCTGCAAGTTGGAAACCACTATTGCAATTACTAAAATGTTATAAGTTGACATAATTATCTTCGACAACTAATCAACGTACCAGGTTAGGGTACACCACTGCTACCTGTTTTTCTAGTAGTGTACCAGCAATCAGAGCCAAAACCTGAAAGAAGAATATTTTTCAAACTCAACACACAAATAGATGAATACTGGACATCTATCAAGCCGAATTCTGCATAGTTTGAGCCTTAAGTATGCACATTTGGTCATTGGAAAAAGTTCAAATCTCTGTAAGAGAACCACTAGTCTACTTGTCTCCCAACTAGCATTACATTCATCTTAGATATATGCAAAACTGGATCCAGCTGCCTAATAACAGGGTAGCATTCTCTCCTCATGAATCCTGAACTATTATTAGAGCATAAACTGCAAAACATTTACTATAATTTTCCAATAAATAACTTATCCCCTAGAGAAGAAGCCAAATTTAAGGTAGATAGAACTTCACTTGGTTAGGACATACACTTTCAAGTGACAGAACTCGACATACAGTTGCAGTTGTCCATATTGACAGCGCAAGAGCTTCCTCAGCAACCGCTAACTTTGCACTGACCTTTTTCCAAGATTAAAATGTTCAATTAAACATATATATAAGAAAGCATAGTCCAAGAAGGTGAAAGAAGCAATGAATACCTCCGTAGCTTCTAAAGATTGCAGATATTTCTCATCAAAACCAAGGTCAGATACTTGAGGTCGCCGATACACTATGGCTTGTAAATGCTCCAGAGGATGAAAAACCATTTCACTTCCTCGTTTGGGTATAGACAAGGCATGATAACCACAAACTATCTGTAGCAAATCATTTTTGTTTTCCTGTCCCAAACTATAAAACTCAGCAAAAGTAGACTAATGACATATTGTAATCAGTAAACATGAAAAGCATTCAAAAACCTACCCTAGCCCAATCCAATATTGAATCATCATCAAAATCCTTATCATAACTAGAGAAAAATTCATCATCTTCATCTTCTGGTGTCATGCTTCTAGCTGGACTGCCAAAGATAAAAATGTATTATTGAAACTGCATCAGCAGCAAGACAGCCTAGCACATTTAACTTCTATAGATGATGTCAACCATTATTTAAATGATACAGAAAGAAAATGATGGGGTAACTAGCAAAAATCAAATCAGAGTTAACAAAATGGCTTCAAAAACAGTCATGAAGTTTTCAAATTTGTCAAAGCTCAATGAAGTCACATAGCTAATATATTATAATTGTAGTTCTGCTACCTGAATAAAGTATCAAAACTTCCAATACGCTCTAGTCTGCAGTTCCTAGAACAAGAAAATATCCCATTCTCCGGAGAAGTGTGGTCATTTTCACAGTTGCCATACATTCTCTCAAAAGTATCAGAACGACTTTCAGATGACTCTGAAGCACAGTCATCAAAGTATAGCGAACTCCTCCTAACATCCTTTTCTACTTCCCTCACTTGACTAAAATCTGAAGCCTCACTTTCAGTAGTACTACTTTCTGGAGAACGAGGTTCCCATTCCCTTGGTGATAAGGTGGAGTTATCCTCATCTTTTATAATTCCTGCAGCTGCAGCAGAAAGTGCTACTGCACTATCAATAGGTATTGCAAAAGCCATCCAATCAATGTCATTCTCCTTATCAGGGTCAGCATTCCCATTAGACTTATTATATAGTTTCGATGAAGGAATGCAACTTGTGAGTGACAGTTCATTAACAAACTGTGTTATCCGATTCAAACGCTCCTGTGCAATCATACTGCATCCAAATAAATAAAAGCTGTAAACAGCACTGTAGCAATGCAAGAAGTATATACACTTATTTCTGTACAGCAGTAAATTGACAACTAATCCATTAAATAGCAAAAAATAAATCACCACCAACCTGTTCAACATCTCATAGTGTAACTCAAAGAAAGGAACTTTTGTTAGTATACAGTAGCAACGAGGGGCAGAAACCAAAAAACGTGATCGTCCAAATGAATGAGCAAGGGGAGTTGATGCACCGGATAAACCAGGTGCCCTCTGAACGATTTCTGTTACATGCAAGCAAACCCCATAAAGAGTATCATTGTCTGCCACCTGAGCCACGAAGTAAAACATATTCCTCCATTATTTACATAAAATCAAGATTTCACAAACAAGCAGTTTAGCATCAAAGTTCCAAGTAAAGTTAAGATCCAGTCAGCCCACTCCACAGTTGCAAAGATTAACTGAAACTCAAACAATGATTAACGGGAAATCATGAGACTTTTTATCACCCTGAAAGCATCACAATGGATAAAAGTTGACAGATAATAGAGAGCTAATCAGATGAAGTTTGAAGCAGATATGCTACAAATTTTTATTGAAAGGACCCCAATTTCAAAATCCATAAGAAACCAAACTTCATGCAAGGGGAACTAAAAGTAAACTCCAGCTCTACTGAAGTTTAATGTAAAATCCCCAAGTTTGTCATCTGAAAGAAAGAATATAGTCTTTGGTTATGTGCATTACGGAAAGGAGGTCAAGAGGGAAGTAATTCTGCCAATCACACAAATAATGGTGCATGAAACATCCAAAATAATGCAATATGTAGCTATATAAAAGCATCTAATGAAAGTAACACAATAACTAGGAAAAAGAAAATCAGCATTACCTTGAGTGAAAATACAAATGCCAAATCATCTCTCCCCAAATGCTCCTGCATAAAATAAAAGATGCTGACAAGATTGCAAGATGAATTCACTAGACACTTGAAATGAAAAAAAGATTTGTCCTCACAACTATTTTAAGGAGGACAGAAAGCAAACATTTCACCCTGCAATAAGGGTCATGATCTCAAATGAAAGAGAAAAAGAGAGAGCACAAATGTTTATCAACAGGGATCCTTTCCAAAACCAAAAACCAGTCTTAGTGGCTTAAGAGACATTTATATGTTGACAAAAGCCAGGGTACAAGTTGGTTACTTCATCAATTCAAAGGCTTGTGAATCTATAACCAATAGAAGATGAAAGATAAAGCTATTTCAAAGGAGATTCATAACAGAAAGAAGAAAAAAACTACCAAAGGTAACCAATGGAGCTTTTAATGGTTCTTGCAACCTGCCTAGAAATTAGAAATTTCATCTGGAATGTTGTTAACAGTAAAAAATATGCATTTCATGTCCAGAAATTCTACAATGCATGTCAATAGGAAAAGCAAAAGGAGGAATTTCTAGTCATAAGAGATCAAATTACAATAAGCTTTTGCAAACCTGTCCATAAATGAGTTCGTTGAGTTCGCTCAATGATGGGCTCCTCTCCAACAACTGTGTCTGTAGAATGAAAATTGAAAAATGAAATGCTGAGAAATAATTACCACCAAAAATATTGAAATATTTAACATACACCACAAGATTAAGGATATAAGAAAGTCGTTCAGTTCTTTGCCATGGAAAAGTCAAGAAAGTTAAATAGCCAAACAAAATGCATTGTGCTTTTGTGCTTTACAGGAGTCATAGGAGACGGCTATGCTTGGAAGACAAGCAACTACTTGGGCATAATTATTCCGACAAGAAGGTTTATATAATATTTTAAAACAAGAACTCATTAATGAACTTATACATGATTCCAATACTGGAAGATGATGCCAAAGGCCCAAAGTATTAAGATGAGAAATGAACTTTGCCTAGTTCATCCCTACATCACTCCTTCAAGTATCTGGTTTCTATAAACAACATCAGACATCAATTTCATAGCTGATGGGGCCTTAATTTATAATCATTATGTCGAACTAGTTACCCCATCTCTGCTCCTCCAATTATCTATCCATTCTAATTACAGATGTTAATCAAATATAATGCATTTGAAGCAGTTTAAAATATCAACAAACAAATTAGACTGGTGATAGTTATATATAAGTAAAATAACTGAATAGTTGAAGTTCTGGATAACACATTACATTATTGACAAATTAAAATGCCAAGCAATCCCACCAAAAGAAATATGATAAAATAATCTCATAAGAAAAAGGCAAGTAACTTCTCTAGATTTTAGACAGGAGAAGCATGAGAAGGAAGAAACTAAATTGAAGTTGTTGGAAGGGGCATACAGGAATTGAATTGACGTCACAATTTAAAACCCCTCACACCCTTGCAAATAAATCCATTAGGCAAAAGGTGTGAGCAGACAAAACTGCACACTACCATATGCTACGAAATTAGTTTTAACAAAATGGAGGGGAGGAAGTTCCATCTTATGATGCAGAATTAGAGAGAGAGAGAGATACTAGTTTAGGTTTCCTTATTAGAGAAGGAAAATATTTCTACTTTATTTTATCCTTAGTAGTTTATGGATTAAGTTTATTAGGAATAATAAAAATCCTTGTTAAATAGCATTTTGTTCTTAATTTGGAAGCTTAGCGAGTTTTCCTATTCCATTAGGATTAGGATTTAAAAATACGTGATGTAGGACAAATGGAAAAGGTATTAACTAGTAGCTAAAAATCACAAAATTAGGAAATACGGTTGATATTATGTTGTTGGAATATCAAGTTTTAGGTCTGGATTTCAGCTTAGAATGCTGAAGTTTTAGATTAGGTATAGCTGGGATTTTTAGTTTATTGCTGGAAATTTTAGGCCCGGATTTTAAGATTTAAGATGGCTGGAAGTTTAGGATTAATACGGCTGGAAGTTTAGGATTAATATGGCTAGAATTTAGGGTTTTGATTACCGAAATTTAGAGAATAGCACAAAGAATGGAAGATAGGAAACTAGGATCACTCCTAGGGTCTAAAAATCACTCTTAAAAGAAAGCATCATTCCTTCTAATTGAAAACTAAAGTTTGTAGAAAAAAAATCAGCATTGTAATTCTTGAAGGACTGAGTATACACATAGAGAAGTTCTTAGAACCCTTATTCTAGTAGGAAAAGGTTCCAAACAAATTTAAATCTTATTCTAATAAAAATTCTATAGATTTAAGTCCTAAACAACTAGGATAACATATCTAAAATAGAATAACATATTTAATTCACTACTGCTTCTTATCTAATAAAAAATCCTAACATAATCTAAATTTTAGCCCTTATCTCTATTGTTAACTCAATTCTCAATCCTCATCCCACCAAATTAAGGCTTGTAGTTGACTAATTTTTTCTCTTTTATTTCTTCGACAGGCTTTAGCTCTTTTGCATCAAGATGTGTTTAAACATTTCAAGGAATAAGAAGAACAATCTTATTTTTGAAGAGTGAAACTTTTCTAAGCGTCATTCTTAGGTATTTAGGAGTAATTCCCAAACTATAGAAGTGATTTCTAGAACCCTATTGGAGTATTTCCAATATCTTTTGTTATTTCTCCTAGGTCTGATTCCTAATTTTGATGCAAAATTATAAGTGATCCCTAGACCTATCCCTTGTTTTAATTCCTTATTTTAGATAATTTAATCATAAAACCCTCATTTCCAACACAATTAAACAACTTCCAGCAACCTAGATTTATAGTTTCTATGTGTTTTATCAGATAATTTGAACATCTATCTATTTTGCCTATATCAATTTGGTATCAAAGCTTTGGTATGATGACATGCAGTGAACAGGCATATACAGGAATACTCAATGACCAAGATCAAGACACACTGCTTCTGAAAGTTCTAAAAATTTTGGTTACTAATGATCCATGTTCACAAGGTATTCTAAGAACTAATTCATGAGTAAGAATTCACATAATAAAGCATGTCTGACAAATTGTAGAAAGACTAGATAACCTTGAAATTCATTACCTACAACTCACAACTCCCACAAGAAGAAATTATGCAAACCAACAACCTACACTTGATGGTAGATATTGGAAAGATACTAATAAACAAGATGAAGGGGCTGACACTAATTTACAACATGCAACGCAAAAAATCTATGCCAAAAAGTCATGTTCTGATTTTGACTCTTCAGATTTAATAGACTCTGCCTATGAGGAACTGTTTGTTCAGGGTGATGCAGCTATTGGTAGTCTCCTTCAACTGTTCAATTAGAAAAGATGACCAGGAACTTGAAAACAAGAAGAGTTTGACAATATTAGATCACTGAAGATGAAGAAAGACAAGAAGCAATGAATCCTTTTGGTAAGTCAGTAAGCATCCCAAACCCTAAAGCTGAAACAACTGAATAAGTTTAAACAATTAAAAGCAAGCTGAAACACTTAAACAGCAAGTTTAAACACCAAGGAGGATAGGCTACTAAAACAAGAGTTGAAGGAGCTGAAAAGATTGACCAACAAATACTAAGGGTCTTAGAGTTTGTTGGTTCAAAATGTGATAATATTCTTGGTGGACAGGAAACAAGCAGCCAGATTGGTGCAGATCCTATTTTGGGTGGTGAAGATAAAGTAAATTTGAAGGAAGGTGTAAATTTAACACAGAATACGAATAAAGAAAAATCGTGCCTCTTCCAAGTCAAAATTCAGCAATGATGGCAAGTTAATGCTTTTGAAAACAAGAAGCAATAATAATTATAATTTTGATGCCTACTTGGGAGAGAGGCAATGTGATTTCCTTATGGAACCAACTCTGATACAATTGTGGAAGCCCAAGATCTAGAAAATGCGAGGGTTAACTGGAAGTTGGGGAGCAATTTGAAGAAATCACTAAAGAAGGCCTAGTAGACAGAGGTTGAAGCATTTACCCTTCAAGCCAGACTCTCGTCAGGCGGGCGAGAATGATGTAGAATAAAAACATGCATTAGTTTAGGGCTGTTTATTTCTATTTATGCTTTTAGTTTTCTGCTTTTGTTTTCAATTTTAGTATTAAAAAAACAATTTGTTTAGGTTTTTTACTTTTGTTTTTGGTTTTGGTTTCTTCCAATTTTCAAAATTTATGAAAACTATAAAAGTAGTTTTTATTTTCTGTTTCTATTTTTTTTCACAATTTGATTCACCATCAATTAAATATATAGTATTTAATTATTTAATATATTAATTATTAATAATAATTATAAATAATTTAACTTAATATTATATATTTAATTAATTAATTTTATTCATAAAAATTATAAAAAATTTAATTTAAGTTACTTAATTTTGCAATTAAATTAAATTAATTACTATTAATAAATATAATTAAATTTAAAATATCTTCAAAATGTATAAATTTCAAACAAAATTTGACTTAATAATTAGAATATATTTTAAATAAATTTTAATTTATAAATTAATTATTTTAATAAAATTAAATAATTTTATTGATAATTTATTAATAAATATTATATAATAGATTAAAATAAATTTATATTGGAGTGATTCCAATAGTTTTGTTCATTTCAAATCCTACGAGTGATTCCTAGTTCCTGATGTTAGCATAGGAGTATTCATGGACTTATCCTTTACTTCAATTCCTTATTTCATAAGCCACAAAACCCTCAATTCCAGAACAAGTAAAAATCTTCCAGAAGCTCTGGATTTACAGTTTATTCATGTCTTATCAAATCCTTTGATTGTCCTCTACTCACCCTACATTATCATGTCTTAAACTTGAGTCCTTTAAGCCATAAGAAGCTAATAGAATAAGAAGAAACCGTTCAAACTAAAAACTAAGTCATTGGCTGAGATTAATGATTCAAATCATATTATATAAACATACATACATATGTCTATATATGGGAAAAATCAAAAGTAAATTGAAACTAGTGTTATTACAAAAAAGTAAACAACACCAACCTTAACGCCTCCAGGAAAACAGAATGTAGCTAAATCTTTCATACGCATTGCTAATCTCTTTCCAGGAGGATATTTGAAAAGTATCTGCAGTTATAGCAAGAATAACTGCACTGTTAGGTTTCAAGAGAGGGAAAAATTGTTGACCAAGATATATAAAGAAAATTGTACTTGCATAAATTTATACAGAATAAAGTTGTTAACAGAAAAATTGACCAAGAAACCAATTATTCCGAAACAATGGAACTGCATTGTACACTACAATGGAACTACAGTAATTAACTGCACTGTCTCCAAAAGACATTTCCCATGTCTTCACAAGCAAAATGCTGTATACAAATAGCAACATAGCAAGAGTATCCCAAACAAAGAGCACAGACAAACAAATCAACTAAAGCAAAAAGAAACTAAATGAAACTGCCATTAACAAGCAACTTGCACCAGTAAAAATTGCTATATAAAACTGATCTGGAGTTCAACCTGTGGTTCCAATGTTGGGAAGGAAGGCCCCCTACTCTGTGTTGATCTAAAGATCATCATTTCAGCCTTTGACATTTCCCACTCCCACTTCTTTCTTCTCACAAATGCATCCTCTACAGTCTCAAGATTGGCGAAAGGATGAAGCCCCACAATAACAAAGTGCTCAAATAATGAGGTGGGCTCCTTGTATTTTGTATGGTCCTGAAGAGACATCTTCAGATCATGACTTTTATCAAAGATATGGACACATAACTCTCATTACCATGCACATACAACATAAGTAAACAAGTGACAAAATGCATGAGAAATGTTGTAAAAAAAAGCAAGCTGGAGCAGAAACTTCCGCATCATATTGGAATTTATGCAAAATGTAAACCATGTAGAGAAATTTTTCAGTTCTAAAGAAACACTTCTTATAGAAATAGAAAAACAAACAAAGCTCTCATAAGAACACATTCCAATCACTTCCCAAAAAATATAAATTTGTATCAAATTCGAACTGATAACTAATCCCAACATTGCAATTTATTGTATTTTTGTTCCTATTTGTAAATAACAATAAACTTCAGCAAGCCACTGTAATACAATGATGGAACTCAATTTATTCTTGAATTCTACGTTTTCATTTTTTATCGTACTTTTTGTTTAGTAAAACTTAAAGGCCCTAGAAAATAACACCATGAATTTTACCCTTCCTTGTTTCTTACAAACAAAAGAAATCATACTTTCCACAGAGTTATTTTTAAGAGAAAAAGTAAGAGAAAAAGCAAAATGAGCAAATAAATGAGCTTCCTCAACAAGCAAAAGGGGCTAGAAACTAATGAAACTCTTCTCAATTACTTAGCATGGAAAATGATAATGAATCCCAGAAAAAAAATCTCATCCCATTGTTATTTTCTGTGATTACTGCAGGAAATCAATTAAAAAGCGATAAAATTACTGAAGGACAAGTAACAGAGGTCCAAAGATATTTTATCATTAGGATACTTAGAGGTGAAAGAGGTACAATAATCTTGGGAAAGCAAGTTATAGACTTTAAACTCATGCAAATAATTCAACATCCTATCAAACCAAAGGCCATATATTCCTCAGAAAGACATCAATTTACTACTAAATGCATGTTAAAAATGCACCAAAACTGTCCTTGTGGGTGTGAATTAATTCCCCAAACTGCAAGGTACATTTGCTGAATCAGGTCGTTAAAACGCTGTGAAACACAAGTGCTGTTTCAGACTGTTAAGAACATCAATGATGTTGAAACTTCATCCAAGACAGCAAACACCTGTTCTTTTCAAAAGTAACAAGCATTTTTTTTCCCCTTCTGTTGGATGCTTAGCATTTGTTGCAGAATATAACTCTTTCGAAAATTAATCATAGATATCGCAAGAGAAAAAAGACAGTATTAAAATATATTGAAATTCCTAAGGGCATAGGGACCAGGTCTTTTCCCTTGGTTTATCCTCGAGATTTATTATGAGTAATCCAGAAACAGAAAACACCTAAAGATAGCTCAAACAGCATGAGACTTGACTCCAACAAGGGATAAACAAATGAGTTTATGCTGGGTATGACAAATATCAAGGTAAAACAGAAAGAAAATATCGCAGTACCGAGTCTTTGGCATGAAGCTGGTACCACTGCCGTTTCTGGTTGGTCAAGATCTCAGGATTGAAATTTGATCTGTTGCCTTGATCCCTTGAATTGGCACCCCATCTCCATGCCTTTTGTACCTGATTCTTTAACTTATGAAAACTATTGCTACGCGAATTCCCTGTAGTCAAAATCTCACTTTGGCTCCGCCTATGAGGATTTGGCGTCGTCGACTGAAAACTTTGATTTGCTGATGACAAATTATGCAATATCTCTCCATCCTCTCTTAATGACTCTTCAGCATGCAATTTCTCCTCATCCATTCTTAATCTCTCCTCACACATTTGCTGTGGCACCGAGCACGGTGATGATGCCCCGTCCTCTAGTGGGTCAGCATCTTCCTTTGTCTCCATTTTTCATATCACCATGAAGCCAGCATCTCAACTCCCAGCCATTCCAGAAAATCCACAAGATACCAACTTGTACAAAGTGATTTATCGCCGAACAGTTCTCTATCCTGAGGACTTCAAATTCTGACTGCTGTTTAGGCTCTTTGATTTGTGTAGAAAGCACCTGTTAACAACAAACAAAATGAAACCTAGGTGAACAAAAATTGTAAAGATGCCATAACAGAGTCCAAACGGCGAAGGGACATGAAAATAATAAAGTTCCAAATCAGGAACTTAGTAGCTCTTTATCTGCCACAGAAAACGTAAAATAACAGAAGAAAAACTTGCAAACAAGGTTGAGAAAGCATTGATTATGTAAAAACTTGCAAACAGGGTTGAGAAAGCATTGATTATGTCTTACAAACCCAAAGAGACGAAGGAAATGGAGGGTGGAATCAAAAATTGCAAAAGAATGGCACACCTTGACTATCTTCTTTTCTTCTTATTCCTAGTTTCTGGTTCAGCGCGAGAGAGGAAGGAAAGTTGCTAAAAATGGAACATGCGAGTAATGAAAAGGAAAGTAGGAAACAGAGGAGGGCGGCGAGCTTCTTTGCAATTTTAGATAATGACAATTTTGGAAACTGAAATAATATATTATATTAATAAAGAGTTGAAATGTATTTTATGTTACATTCTCCTCCGTCAGTCTGGACTGGAGACAAGACAACGCCCTTCCCTCCTCCTTTTGACCACGACAAGCATTACTCGAATTGAATTTTTGGTTTAGCTTTAATTTATTTAAAATATACGCTTGATAAATTATTAAAAAACTTATGAATAACATTTAAGAGATAAATTTCATTTTAATCCATGTAAATAAATATCAACTGTGAATAAATTTGTATCCGAAAATACCCTCCGACTAGGGAAAATTCAACATTAAAAAACTTGAGAGAAGTTTCTTTCAAACTCCACGCGTCATGTACATGAAAATTCCCACAATTTCGATCCTTCACTCGCATCACTTTTCCATGTGGAGCGTATCCTTCACGCAACTAAAATAAGATTGACGTAGAAAAGAATGGATGCGAGTGTATTAAACGCGCGGTGCACGGAGAAAGAGGAGGAGGAAGAGGACGAGCAATATTCGCGGGAAACCGTCGAGGTAGGTTGCACATGTCAACAGCCGTCCTTTGCTTTTATCGAGAAGGGTAATGTTATTTATTTTCATTTTAGTTTTTAATAATGAAATGTTGCATTATGAATTTTTTTAGGTGGCTGAGAAGAGAGGTAGGGAAAGAAGTCAGAGTGAAGCTAAAAAGGAGCTAAACCTCGCATTTTAAATAAATGAAAGGTACTAAATCGTTACATTATGTTAGTATGTAATAAATGAATCTCAATTACTGTATATATATATATATATAAAAGAAATATAATTAATGCTAATGATATAAACGTTTTGTCCCGACTTGGTTACCATGTACACTAGTGTGTTTGGTTGGATAAAGAGTTAAAAAGGTCAGCAACATGTATTGAATGCACAACGTGGGTGGCCATATTTGATGGTCGTATCCATTATCCCACACTAGTATGGTTGGTAACCAAGTCGGGACAAAACGTTTATACTATGGAGTTAAAAAGGTCAGCAAGCAACATGTACTCTACTGAATGCAGAACGTGGGTGGCCATATTTGATGGACGTATCCATTACCTATGACGCAAAAGATCCCATGTTTAAAGCTTTAAAAACCCCCCAAATTTAACAGATAATGTGTTTTCATACGTCTTAACTATTGTTGGTGTCTTTTCTAGAGTTATTATTAATGGTCGGTTCTGATTCTTGTGAACTGGATAGGGTGGCTACATTGTACTATACTAGTGTTTGTACGTTGATTGTTTAGCACATCCCCGAAAGTGAAATACTGAAATGACCCATGCCCTGGATCTCTCGAGAGAGCCCTTTTCTACGTACAAGTCTATTTCTCATAAGCGTTTCTTTTTTTATTGCATTTTTGTCATATAATATTCGTGATACGCCTATAAGACCCAGGGATGTCTAAGATTTATTTGGGATCCCTAATACTCTTATTGCATCTTTGATCTCTCCTTCTCCCTCCAAACGAATAAGAAACTTTATTTTACCGACAGAATGTCCACGCAGGAACAGCATCCAACATTATTTTGTAAGAATATTAGTCACGAAAACAAACACCACAATTATGCAAAAGTTTCATTCAGACATTTTACAAATCTGCACATACATCAATTAACGCCGTCTATGAGAAATCAGGAACTAAAACGAGGCTTTTCTATGATTCGATGTTAGGAAGCTCAATAGGAATAAGACTTTTACATCTGGAGAACGAACACTGACATTTACCGTATTCCTAATCTTCATAGACTAACAGTCCTGCTCCAAAGCAAACATTGAATTCTCAAACTGACAAATGGGCTCGCAAAACCATTAAGCCTAATAGTTAGCGTGAGTGAGAACGGATGACAAGAACGTAAAAGTTTTGTCATTTGTTCTATTTGTTTGTCGTCTTCAGTTATTTTTATTTCGTTCTTAGAGGACAAAGATAGAAATTTTTGTTCCTCTCAAAACTGAGGTACGAAAATTCTTTTCCTATAAACAAGAATTGCAAATGTCAAAAAAAAAGCCTATCATCTTTTTAAACCTAACACTAATAATAATATTAATTTATATTATTA